>PIJE02003113.1:17564-30230 GCA_002895965.2 Coryphaenoides rupestris | reverse complement strand
CCCGCCCCCCCCCCTCCCCACGTTCCAGGATATCACACGTTTGAAGATAACGGGCTTTGGCACAGTCATCCCCTAAAAACAAGTTCCAAACGAGTCATTTCAGATGATTTAGTACCAATCTTGCCTCTGTTAGTGCCGTGGAGCGTGAGTAATGGAAAGCGTAAATGGGCATTCTGCGACTATTGATGAGCCTTAATTATCTGTACCAGGGCAAGCCAGCTTGTAACTTACTAGCCACCAGGAGGTAGTGGGGAAGTGAACCAAACTGAAAGGTCTGTTGCATCGTATTCCCTGTCTTACAGAAAGAGAAGATATCCTGCTGGCTCCGCGTAATGTACGAGCATAGAGCAGAGAGAGGAGGAGGAGAGAGGAGAGGAGAGTCAACCGTCTACATCACCAATATACTCTGCCATTTTGAAAAGGTCCCTAAGCTGAGGCCACACTTTCCTCCGCGGCTTGGTATAGGTTTATGGTGGTGTGTGTACCCAAGGTTTACCCAGGTGTACTCTAACCCAGTGACGGTCTACCCAGGGTTCTACCCAGGAGATCTACACCAGTGTACGGTCTATGCTGAGTGTACGGTCTACCCAGGTGTCTACCCAGGTTCTACCCAGTGTCTTCTATGTGTCTACCAGTTCCTGTTCACCCAGGGCCCTACCCAGTGTTTTACCTCGGGTGTCTACCTAGTGTACGTTCTACCAGATTTACTGTTCTAACCAGGTGGTCTACGGTCATTCAGGGTGTACGCAGTCTCTACCCAGGTCGTTACCACGGGGTACCAGGTGTTACCGATCTTACCCATGGTGTTAAGGTTACCCAGGTCTCTCCATGCATGTACGGTTACCCAGGTTACAGGCTACCCAGGGCGACACAAGTACAATCACAAACACACTTGTTATATCACACTTTTTAATTGATGCATGTATATGCTGGGTTTATGTCATTATTATTAGAGGATAACACACAGCGCCCTTGTATTATTATGTTCACACTATATATGGCATATACTATTATATATAATAGCCATAAGATGCCAGGAGGTTTAGCGTTGACACACCTCCTTGTTGGTAAATACTTTCCTACCTGACTCGTGCGCAAAGAAGTGGGATTCTCAGGTTGCGACACGTGGAACCTAACTCATGGTACTTCTATAGTCCCATGTCAACTGCGTTGCAGCACTATCCAGCCTATGTGAGTTACTCTTGATATTTACGTTATCTGAAGATACATTGTGATTGATTCATGAGTCGAGTCGATCTCGATGATTATCTTACAAAGTCTCCGGTTTATTTCCTTTTAGGCTTTGTTTTTTTACGTTTTACTTGCTTGAGAAGGATAGCCGTGTCTGTTGCTGCACATGCTAGCCCTCCTGCCTCTTGGTCTTGATGGGTCAATCTGACCGCATGAGCTGAAGTAAAGATGACATCAGAGGACCGGCCTTATGCTATTCCAGCTCAACCTGAAGGGATCAGACTTCCATCAAAATTACTTTTTGCACATTTGTATTCCAACCTGTATTCTGAAATCGGTATCCCAAAATCTATGTCTAAATGTCTGTGGTCTGTTGTCTGTACTGTGTGGTTGTTCTCCTATCTTCCGCACTCACATGGAATTGACTAACTGGTACAGTCCTAACTGGTGCTGTTGTGTGTGTGTGTTTGTGCGTTCATATTAATGCTGTGTCTTCATGGGAGTGTTGTCTAGCTTGTCAGTGATACGTCATTATCTAACGCATTAGTGATAATGTGCGCTCGCTTCCTTCTCGCGAGTGACTTCCTCACAGTAGCAGCAGGGAGGAACATTTGGCGGTCTCTATTAAAGTCATCGCAACAGTTCTTTATTAGAAATGTTATTTATGGCTGTCAATTAAATGTTCACATTAAATTTTTTTTTACATGAATCAATGATGACTTTATATCGGTGTCTTGTTAGAGATTTCCCCCATCTGGAATGTAACTTTAAACTAAAATTACCACGTTATTATGCTAGCTGTGGTGGTAGAGCGTGATAGAGATCGATAAATCCCATCGCCTTACTTTATTAATCCCGGGAAACGTTTTAAAGGGTTTGCATCGTGAAACAGTTTGAACTACCATTCATGAACATTCTGATTCTGGATGTGATTCCAACTGTTGCATCTGGGCTGGAAGTGTGCAGACTGCCACTCCGTCATCCAGTCTTCCAAGTTCCAACTATTGTGTCTCACTGTCTTCGGTTTCTCTCGATCTCAGGTTAAACAAGATTTGTTTTTTTTTGTCCCAAGTAGACCTTGGCTTTTTTGTGTTAATGCTGTTTTGTCTTCGTTGACAAAAATTAGTCCACTGTTTACTTCAATATGTTGAAAATCACAAACTGTCGTTACTGGGAGAGGATGTATAATGTGAGCGCTCTTGCATGACTTAATAATCAGCTATCTTTGACATCGAACCGGACGGAATCCAGTTGTATGGATCTGACGCTTATTGAAGAAGGGAGTATGTAAAACTTATATCTCCATATGACGTAAACAGTATATGTCTGAGTTCTAATCCACAATGAGATGTTTAATGCCGAGAGGTAGATGAGATACAACCACCTGGAGATCTATGTAAAAATAGTGGGCCATCACGATTAATGTCCAAAAAATTGTTTTTGCTTTTTAAAACAAATCAGTTGTAGACAATGGCTGGTGGCCATTGTGCGAATGTTGACCATTCATTGTGTAAAAGTATGCATTCACTGTTACATGCATTTTTTCGTGCTGTATATATTGTATATTTTATTCCTTTTATACTAATTTTTATTTTGTAAAATAAATATAATAAATAGTTAATACATGCCACTTGCTTACAAACTAAGACAGTACTCGTAACATTTTAAGGTCTTTATGGTATTAGATGATAATTGGAATGTACAAGTCAATTATAAATAGGACGAACATGAATATAATTTCCCAAATTGAACGGCTATCTTCACTTTGGTAATATTTATTTTCATGACATCTAACCATTCCCCTCCTAGCCTGTTATCACTTTATAATCGTTTTTGACAGTGTTTATTATTCAACTTCAACGTCCGCTCAACAACCAACAGCGGCTCGACAAATGTTGAAACTATGCAGGCCGTGTTCTTTCTGACAGAACACAAGATACACAGCCACTCTCCTCTCAGATGGATTGTTACTCATCCACCTACTCCCACATCCACTGTAGCAGCGCCTGGGGGTTAAGCCAGGCTCCCTGCACATCACATTTTGATTGTTACATTGTTGTCACGTCGTATATTCACACCTAATACACACCTTCTTAGCAGAGCTGCCAACACGGACTCAGCAGCCCTGGGGCGGAGCTAAGTAGTTGAGAATACTTGCCACGGCCTCGAACCTCAGGCGCAGTTCCAGCTCCAATAGTTAGTCGTGTCGATAAAAATCCTACCTAACATAATTTTAATTCGATACAAGTTTGTAACCCTCCCTATTGTGTTCGTTTCCCCCCCTTACTTGGTCGTCTGTTTTAACTGCTGTACATTAACACAAAAATCGATTAAATCATTCACCGATATTTATTAAACACCTTTTAAGCTGATAAACCAGTCTCAAAGCTATGGTTAACAGATAACTGCAGTGAATCTATACAAAGAAGAGACACTGAAAACGTTTTCATAATAAATATAGATAAATTTATTTAAAAAGAGAAAACACGGCAGACCCAATTCACAGAACATTCAGAACATCACAACGGATTCAACTTGGTGAATTGTGTGGTTTGTGTCGTTTCACCACACAGGAGTGACGTTGCTTACAATCAGTCGGAGTTGCCTTGCAAACGTATGGACATCACCTTAGTAGGCATGTAAGGGCTGTGTTATTGTCTCTAGAGACACACAGAGCTTGCATCAATTCAATTCTAATTCAATTTATTTTATAGCCCTGTAATTCACACGACAGTCTCAAAGGCTTTACAGCAGATGCCCCCCCTAAGGCAAGAAAACGACTCCCTTAAATTTAACAAGAAAGAAATCTGGAGAGGACCTTCAGAGTGGAGATCGCCTCCTTTCTCAGGACGGTTCGAGAGTCAATGCTGTCATTCCGCGGCATCGTAAAAACTAAACAGCTGTTGTAACAAAAGCATTGACCAAAATTACCAAACGACAAACGTACCAACTATTACACTGAGCAAATATAAAGACTATTATGATGGCAGTGCTGCTGCGGAGCAAGCTGGTTAGCCGTGCAGGTGGGTCACGGCCGAGCAGGTATCCATTTCACGAGCACCGAGCACACCTAGATTAATTATTATTTAAAGCAGTCGGAACATCATGAAGGTTAGATGAGCAACAGTAAGCAAGAACATACAATTAATCCATTCAGACCTCCAAGCTCACCATCAGCAGCTAGGGTAGCTAGTGCTAACGTATGATTTAGCCTGTAAATTAGAGCTGGAGGGGCACGAACTCCTTATGCAGCCAAAGCTGAGGGTTAATTAGTGTGGGTTTGTAAGTTCTACACTAAATATTATCAGCAGAGGTCAGCCTCCCTGGATTACAGCATCTCTTTTGTTCCTTGTGAGGCACGGACGGCACAAGCGGTCTGGCCCTTTGCAGATCCTCACCAGACTGCAGAGGCGGTGTGCCGGGAAGGTGCTGCCTTGCGCCGGTTCAACTAGAGGAGGTCACTAAAGGCTGCTTGCCAGCTTCTGCCAGGATAGAGTCTCCTCTTGAAAAAACATCCCCGATACCAGCTGGTCGATCGCCGTTCCACACCACATTATAAACCCCAATATTTATTATTGCTAAAGGTTGTTAAATTTCCCCGGTCCAATTTTGACCCGAACACCACAGGTGAACTCATTTTTTTCTGCACCAGCACAATGATTTTAACATACCATGTTCAGAGCGATCGCGATATCCCAGACTAGTTGGCGGTATGTATCAGCAGGGATTCGGGTACATCGTTGATCATCGGCATCATCGTATTATCTTTTCGTACTGCTCCTACGGTACTGGGTTGTTGGCAATAGTCCCCTTTTTCGTTTTCTTATGAGAGGTTTATTTGTTGTTGCTCGTATGTTTATTGCCTTCCTAAAATTGCAAGCCCTGCAAAATGCGTGAGTTAAACAAACTAAACAATTGGAGGTGAAAAATCGATGGCATCAGTTGAGAATGCGCGATCGATGGAAAATAGATTGATATTAGTATTTTTTTTTTATTTTTTTTGATTTATTTATGCCATCTTCCAAACCACCTTCCAGTTTTGGAATAATGATTGTTTATCCGGAAAACACACATCCATGACAACAATGCTTGTGTCTTCGGGTGCACTGCACGATATCTTTGCCGACCGGGCATACTAAAAACGCCTGGTTGATTTTTGATGCCTGCCTTAACCTCCGATTGCTCGTCTGCCCCACTGGTTGTCTTATGATAATAGTAAATTGGTTGTGTAACTCACAATTCAGCCCATCACAAGCTCTAATTGATCAAGTGGGGGTAGCCGGGGCCAAACACCATCCGGGTTCGGATAAACTCGCGAGATGTAGAACGGTCGGAACGCAATCTCGGAGCGGTACGTTTCTCCAATAGAAAGTTGTGCAAAGGACCCATGCACCTTTTTACTGTTAACCGCTTAGAGAACACACAAGCCACGCCTATTTGTTGAATGAATGTGAACTACTCTCGAATGCATTAGGCTACATGCAACACCCAAATGGGCCCGCGCCCAACTCCAAAGTTACGGTAGGGAAGCAAGTAGAAGGGTCTGCTGGAGGAGCAGTGCACCTGTAAGAGCACGAATGATATTACAGGCTACAGAAGGTCCTGATCATGGGGTGGGCCAATAGCGTCTCATATGAGGTTCCAAAGTGGGCGCGGGCGGTCGAGGCGAAGGCGGCTGGACGACGAGACAAGGGTTAAAAACGTATATATAACAAATAATAAGAATACAGTTTATTACATTCTAAATAAAATAATACGATTATATTTTCCTGAACAAAAATTGTATCTCCTTAAATGGGTGCGGGCCTGCCAAAGAGAAGGCCCTGAAAACCTCTCTGTGGTCTACCCAGCACGTGAGGAAATGTGTTTCAAACCAGGAGACAGAGAAAGATGTGTTTGATGTAAAAGGTTTACTGGTCGTCTGCTTGAGAGGCGATCTTGAGACTCGATCTATATGCTTCCAAACCCATCTCCTCCCTTCACTCCCAATTCCCTCCTCTTCCTCTCTCTGGTGCAGGGGGCTAGAAACATGGTATAATTCTATGGTCACGGGAGGATCCTCTGTAGGCCACTTAATTGTTAATCCCTCCTCCTCCCCTGCCCTGCTGAAAAAGTCCCTTCCTCTTTTTTTATGCGTAGATTACCGGTATTACGTGCTGCGTAGTGTCTGTGATCAGGAGGTGAACGAAGAGGAGTCAGCGAAGAGAGAAAGAGAGAAGCAGAGGAGTCAGGAGAGGGATGAGCGCAAGTCAGGGATAGGAGAGGAGAGGATAAGGGAGGTGAGCAGGTAGGCGGGCGTGATCATTATACCAGGAGACCAGTAGAGAGGCGCAGCGGTTGTTCCGACCCAAGCAGCTCCGTCGTGCACATTTCTCCCTTAGCGTCTCCCAGCTCCGAAACCGAGCGTCAGACACGGACAGTACGCAATGACGAATCGAATGAATCTGAACTAAAATGATTATAATCAACACATCTCCATCATCAATAATACCAAAATGGGGCTTTTTACGCTCGCCCAAATGTAGCGTTGCATCCTCTCAGGCATTCCGTCCTTTTTGGTTCCATTGTTGCTCCTGGATCAGAAGCTCCAGACTCTCCCAGCTATGTACTCTCTGATGATGTAAGAAGGGCACGCCGTGGTCAGGACGTCGTACTGTGACTACGCTTGTGAGGTTGCCTTGGAGAGCGCCGGCGCGTCGGTGGAGAGAGCAGGCGGCGACGCGCTACGCAGCGTCACCCTTGAATCAACTACGTTGCCTTTGCCCTCATACCATCACGTCCTCCTTTCGGCGGATACGAAGCGACGCTCACTGGCGCTTACTTTAGGAGCAGTGGCTCACGTGGCGCTCACACTGGTTGGGTGCGCGGTACATCATCTTGGCGCCCTCACAATAGTGTTGTCCGCACGACGTGAGGCGTCACGTACTCACGAAGTTCCATTTTCACTATATATAGGGGCGCCGGCTGTGTCGCTTCCTAAAACAACGGGCAGCATTAACACAACAGTCTTCACAAACGGTCGGCATGAGCTTCACAACGTTTTCTGGGAAAACCGGTTTAATCCGACCCTTCACCACCATTTGCTTGTCGGGGGCCCCCAATGAGTACCTCATAAAGGAACCACGTGCGGGGCCCAACAACCATCGGTCTTAGCATTCACAACACCACCACACGCCGTCTTAGCCGCGAAGAGGCCATGGATGTCCCCAAACTGCACTTATCTCGCCGGCCTCAAAACGCATTTTGCAGCCAACGCACACAAATAACCTCATTTAACGCTATTGCCCAAATGATCCCTCTGATGTATCTTGTGCTGGGTGCCACCTCCTAAAATGGCTTCCCTACCGTTTGGACTGAGGGTTATTTGCATTCGAAGAGTAGGTTCCAACAACACTTTCACAATAAAGCGCTTGTGTCGTTTCTAAGCCGGGTTAACCAGCTACAAAGGTGCCATCTGGTCTTCCCAACTTTTGCATGCACACGGTTTTCTATCCGCCCGTGTACCAATGCTGCGTGGGCCATGGACATCATAAGACAGTGCCCCCCACGGCCCCCAGGTTTAGGCATTCAAACACCAAGCGTTTAGGTCCGACGGAGAGGCCCCACATGGACCCACAAACTGCGCACTCCCGTACTTCTCCGCCGGTCAACAACGCACCCATTTGCAGCCCACCACACAATTCACCTTCACACAACGGACCTATTCGACCCAATGATCCCTCTGACGGTATCACTGTGCCTCGGTTAGCAACATCTACTTGCCTTTCCCCTTTACCGTTTCGGAAGTTTGGGGGTCTATTGCCATTACAGGCGGGAGCTAGTTCCCAGCCCACATTCATTGTTTCACAACATAGGGCGCTTGTCGTCTTCTAGACGTTTAAACACCAGAACACAAAGCTCGCATGGGGTCTTCACAAACTCTTCCATGGAACAACAACGTATCCCGACCTTACCAATCGCTCTGTAGTGGGCCAAGGTTAACATCATTCAAGGAGTGTATTCTTGCGTTGGCGGACAAAGAGCTCGCATAACTTGGCGTTAGCTTGCATGTAGCGCAAAACAACCAGAGATAGAGCGAGTTAAGTGTGCCAGCGTATGATAGACAAGCATCCCATGAAGGATGCTCCACAACTGCACTTTCCGCGCTTTCCCAAAACACTTTCAAGCCCCGCACACAATTACCTTATAAACGCTATTCTGCGCCCCAATCTGATCCCTTTTAGTGTATCTTGTGTTACCTTTGCCCTCTACTTCGGCTCCCCCGCTACCGTTTTGGCGTTGGCGGCAGGTAGTACTGCATCTCGAGAAGTAGGTTTCACAGATATTTCACTTCAACCTACAGCACAACGACGTGGCTTGTGTTGGCATGCTCAAGCCTCCTGTGCCTTTCACACTGTGAGAATAGCAGAAGCACTCTGCTGCGCTCAACCACTGGTTGCAGCCACAGCTGAGAATGGAACGGATTCCCTGTTCCAGTTGGAATATAACCTTAAGGATATCAACAATAGCTTTGATGCCCTCCTGAGGGCAGCCAAGGCACATTTTGGAATCAACAAAGTATGCGGAGTTGGACCACGTTCCGTCTCCTCCGGAATACCCCTAATGGCTGTCCCGTTATCCCCATGTGCTATAGCCTCGGCAATGCATGCTTATTATCGGTCCGGGCTGGTCACAATGAATTCCAAGAATGCGGACTGGTCATGGATAAAAAGGGAATGCGATAATATTACCCACTATCCACTGAGACCCCTCCAATGTACAAATACTATAAAGTTTGGCAACTATCCCCCCACATGCACAGGTTGTGGAACAGCCGTTCCAGTCACAATAGCTGCGATTGCCGGGCCTTTCTTATGGTGTGCCCAAAGTACAGTGAACACACACACGGGTATATCATTTCCTACTCCACTAGGAACATTGAATGAACTGTACTGCACTGAAACCTATGATCTTCCTATCGCTTCCCGCACGGGGTCTACTGACGAAGATTCCACGTGGCGAAGTCAACTTTCTATGACTTTCCAGGTGACAGATTCCTGTGCGCTACCGGCACCCCAGGGGCTATACTGGGTTTGCAATAATTCTGCGTATGATTTCCTACCCTCTAAGTGGACTGGATCCTGCGCACTTGGTTCCGTAGTGCCACTGTTGCGCCCAGCCTCACTCTCTACTATCAACAGGCGAAGTAAACGTTCCATACCTAAAGATATTTTCTACACTCATCAACAGACTAAGTGGACCAGGATTTTAGGAGCTCTGTTCCCTACCTATGGTGTCATGTCGGCTCTTGACCAAGTCCGTGATTTGTCTGTGACAGTGGAAACAATAGCCAACCACTCTGCAAAGGCTATATCCATGCTCTCAAACCAACTTGCATCTACTCGGCTCATGGTACTGCAGAACAGGGCCGCCTTGGACTACCTATTAGCGGCTGCAGGCGGAACATGCACAGTAATAGGTATGGAATGTTGTACTGATATCATTGACACATCTGAAAATATCACTGACATTTTAGAGGATTAACGGGGCACAGTCAGTCCCGCTAAAAACAAGTCAAACGAGTCATTTCAGATGAAGTACCAACTGTGCCTCTGTTTAGTGCACGTGGAGCGGAGGTTAATGAAAGTAGAATGGGCATTCAGCGACTATTGATGACCTGGTGAATGATGCTGTAGCCAGGGGGCAGCCAGCGTTGGTACTTACTAGCACAGGGGGGAGGTAGGAGGGAGGTGAGACCAAACTGAAAGGCTGTGCATCGTATTCCCTGTCTTAAGTAATAGAGAAGAATACCTGCTGGCCCGCGTAATGTACAGCTTAGAGGAGGAGGAGGAGGAGGATGAGGAGGAGGAGTCAAACCGTTCTACATTCACCAATAACTCGTGCTCATTTGAAGTGTCCTTAAGCGAGGCCACAGCTTTCCTCCGGCCGGCTTGGTAAGGTTTATGGTGGTGGTGTGTACCCAAGGGTCTACCCAGGTGTACGGTCTACCCAGGGGTCTACCCAGGGGTCTACCCAGGTGTACGGTCTACCCAGGGGTCTACCCAGGTGTCTACCCAGGTGTCTACCCAGGTGTACGGTCTACCCAGGGGTCTACCCAGGTGTACGGTCTACCCAGGTGTACGGTCTACCCAGGTGTGGTCTACCCAGGTGTACGTCTACCCAGGTGTACGGTCTACCCAGGGGTCTACCCAGGTGTACGGTCTACCCAGGTGTACGGTCTACCCAGGGGTCTACCCAGGTGTACGGTCTACACAAGTACAACACGACCACCGCTTGTTATATCACACTTTTAATTGATGCATGATGAATATGATGGGTTTATTATTATTATTATTATTAGTATTATCATGTGTACACATATATATGTATATATATATATATATATATATATAAGATAGCCATAAGATGCCAGGAGGTTTAAGCGTTGACACACTCCTTGTGTAAATATCCTACTGACTCGTTGCGCAGAGGAAGTGGGCATTCTCAGTTGCGACACGTGTGAACCTTAACTCTGGTACGCTCATAGTGCACATGTCCACTGTATCAGCACTATGCAGTATTATTACCCTTGTATGACGTAAACAAAGGAAATACCATTTGTTGATTGATTGATTGAGTGAGTCATCGATATGTATGGCAAGTCTCCTTTATTTCCTTTTAGGGGTTTGTTTTTTTTATGTTTTACTTGCTTGAGAAGATGGCGTTCTGTTGCTTCACATGCTAGCCCCCTTGCCTCTTGGTCTGAGGTCAATCTGAGGTCAGGAGGTGAAGGACAAGATGACATCAAGACCGGCCTTATGCTTCAGCTCAACCCTGAAGGGATCAGACTTCCATCAAAATTACTTTTTGCACATTTGTTTTCCAACCTGTATTTTAATGTTACAAATCTATGGTCAAATGTCTGTGTGTGTGTGTCTGTGTGTGTGTGTGTGTGTATTTCTTTTCCGATGACATGGAAGGTGAACTGGGATCAGCCTGTGTGTGTGTGTGTGTTCATATTAATGCTTGTGTCTTCATGGGGAGCTGTTTAGTGTGTCATATACTGTCATTATCACTCCATTAGTGATAATGTGCGTCTCGCTTCCTTCTCGCTGAGTGACTTCCTCACAGTAGCAGCAGGGAGGAACATTGCATCTCTATTAAAGTCATCGCTAAGATTTCTTTTATTAGAAATGTTATATGTATGGCTTCATTTAAATGTCACATTTAATTTTTTTTTATGAATCAATGATGACTCTTGTAATGGCGTCTTGTTGAGAGATTCCCCCCATCTGGAATGTAACTTTAAACTAAATATTTACCAGTTATTTATCACTTGTTTGAACTAAAAACACAGAAAATCCATGCGTTACTTTATTAATCCCATGGTGGGGAAACGGTTTAAAGGGTGGCAATGTGAACAGTTTGAACTACCATTCATGAATGATTCTGATTCTGGATGCTGATTCCAACTGTTGCATTCTGGGCTGGGAAGGTGTGCAGACTGTCCACTCCGTCAGTCCAGTCTTCCAAGTTCCACTATTGTGTCTAACTTGTCTCGGTTTCTCTCGATCTCAGGTTAACACAAGTTTTGTTTTTTTTGGCCCAAGTAGACCTTGCTTTTTTTGTGTTAATGTGTTTTGTTTCGACAAAAATAGTCCTGTTTTACTTCAATATGTTGAAAGTCACAACTGTACTGGGAGAGGGAGTAATGTGAGCGCTCTTGAATGACTTAATAAGTCAGTATTTTGACAGCGAAGGCGGACGGAATCCAGTTGTATGGATCGACGCTTATTGAAGGAAGGGGAGTGTAACTTGAATAGTTTATGACGTAAAATGTAATGTGAGGTCTAATCCCACAATACATTTTAAGAGAAAGGAAGAGATACACCACTGGGATCTGTGGTTGAAAATAGTGTGTCCATCATTAATGTCCAAAATTGTTTTTGTTCTTTTAAAACAAATCAGTTGTAGACATGGCTGGCCATTGATGCGGATGTTTTGACCAGTTCATTGTGTAAAAGTATGCATTCATTGTTACATGCATTTTTTGCGGTGTATATATTGTATATTTTATTCTTTTATCTATTTTTATTTGTAAAAAAAATAAATAAAAGTAATCGCGCCACTTTGCTTACAAACTAAGACATACTGTACATGTAAGGTCTTTATGGTACTGAATGATAATGAATGTACAAAGTCAATTTATGAATAGGACAACATGAATAAATTCCAAATTGAAACGCTTTGTGGGTGGAAATATTATTTCAACCATCCCTCCTGACGCCTGTTCACTCACGTCGCTCAAAAACCAGACAGCGGCTCGACAAATGTTGAAACTATGCAGGCCGTGTTCTTTCTGACAGTAACACAAGTGCATTACACAGACACCCTCTCAGATGGATGTTCACTCATCCTGCTCACAATCAGACAGCTAGCAATCACCACACTAAAGTAAAGAGTTTTACGACACACTGAAAGCAGCAAATTCGAACA
>PIJE02003113.1:10000-12765 GCA_002895965.2 Coryphaenoides rupestris | reverse complement strand
GATCGCTGCGCTTTAGAAGCTTTCAATAGGAAGCCACACTTTCCTACCCCGAGGGGGGAACTGGAGCCGTCTCCATCGGTGTATTAATCAGAACCCATCACCACATGTTGGAGTCTCTGCCGGCCCGCTACAGACCGGATCATGGTTCTCTCTTTACAGACCGGATCATGGTTCTCTCTTTACAGACCGGATCATGGTTCTCTCTTTACAGACCGGATCATGGTTCTCTCTTTACAGACCGGATCATGGTTCTCTCTTTACAGACCGGATCATGGTTCTCTCTTTACAGACCGGATCATGGTTCTCTCTGTACAGACAGGATCATCATGGTTCTCTCTGTACAGACTGGATCATGGTTCTCTCTGTACAGACAGGATCATCATGGTTCTCTCTGTACAGACCGGATCATGGTTCTCTCTTTACAGACCGGATCATGGTTCTCTCTGTACAGACCGGATCATGGTTCTCTCTTTACAGACCGGATCATGGTTCTCTCTGTACAGACAGGATCATCATGGTTCTCTCTGTACAGTCTGGGTCACGGTTCTCTTCTCTCTGAGTGTTGGTGTCTAAAGGTGTGGCCGGTGTGGTGCTGGTTCTGCAGGGTTCTACACGGCCTGGCTCCTGCCTGCTGCCCTGGTGGGAACGCTGGTATTCCTGTCGGGAGTGCTGTCCCTGTCAGACAACCTGCCAGCGTGAGGAAACAATAAACCACATCTGATACAGTACAACCAGCCGAATAAGCAAAACACCCAAAACCACCAGAAAAAACACAAGCCACCCCAACAAACCCGACAAACCGAGCCCCTGTCAGACAACCTGCCAGCGTGAGGAAACAATAAACCACATCTGATTATTATTGTTGTTGAAATGTTTGAAATATTCTCATGGACTTGAGATAGATATATATATATAGATATATATATATCTATATATATATAGATAGATATATATGCAAGCAGAGTGGCTGTTGATCTCACTGCTCTTACCGCTTGGAGAATATGAATAATGGATGTGCCTAAAATCATATTTCCATATTTAATACATAACAGCGTGTGTATTGGCATGGCTTCAGTGCAGTGTGTGTGTGTGTGTGTGTGTGTGTGTGTGCGGTGTGTGTGTCTGTGTGTGTGTGTGTGTGTGTGTTGTGTGTGTGCTGTGTGTGTGTGCGTAGCGCGCAACCAACACCCCCAACCCAAAACAAGAGACAACAACCCAGTAATACACAAGCAACTGTGTGCGTGTGCGTGTGTGTGTCTATGTGTTTGTATGTGTGTGCGCGTGTGTGTGTGTGTGCATGCGTGTGTGTGTGCGTGTGTGTGTGTGCGTGTATACCCTTTATGTGTGCGTGCGTGACATCCCGCGTTCGATTACCCTCTTCCCAAACACTCCCACGTGGGAATCATGACCCCCCAACTACTTTTATTAAGTCTCTAAATCTTCCCATAAAATTATTCTCTGGGACCTATTCTTGGAATTTATATGTAATCAACAAACCATAACTATAATTCTCAAATTCAATACATACAACATGAACCCCACCAAATAATAACTTTTAATATACAATCAAGGATAATTTTCATAATTAAACATTTTTTTAATTAGTTTTAACTTTTAATTTTTATATTTCTCTTGTGTCTCTCTTGTCACTATGCTGTTTCTGTCTCTGTCTGTCTGTGTATGCATATCTGTGCATGTATGTCTGTGTGTGTGTGTGTGTGTGTGTGTGTGTGTGTGTGTGTATAACCAACAGCCAGGAGATCTGCAGCAGTGGATCCAGCTACCTGATGTGTCCGCTGTGCAACACATGCCAGCCCTGGAACATGTCTGACATCTGCCCCATGGCCAAGGTCCCGCAGAGACGCCGTCGGTTTATTCACTCATTGATTTCATTTATTTAAATGTTTTATTTGAATGTCTATTGCGTCATCTATTCTTATCTTCATGTACCACAGCAATATACTGTATTGTCTCTCTTTCAACAAATGTACTCTTTGTAAGTCGCTTTGGATAAAAGCGTCTGCCAAATGCCCTCAATGTAAATGTAAATGTTTAATGTGGTCTTCTAGTAGTCTTAACAGTTACAAGTTTGGTTTACAGTTCACTATTCCTGTTTAGCTTCTTTTAAGTTTACACTGTCTCTTCTCAAATATGATCAATTATTATGGACATTTATTTATTTCTGTCTCCTACAGGTGGGCTAACGTCTTGTTCCCCGTCTCCTACAGGTGGGCTAACGTCTTGTTCCCCGTCTCCTACAGGTGGGCTACCTGTTTGACCACCCAGGCACCGTCTTCTTCAGCGTCTTCATGTCCTTCTGGGCCGTCACCTTCCTGGAGTTCTGGAAACGCAAGATGGCCACCCTGGCTCACCACTGGGACTGCATGGACTTCCACGAAGAAGAGGTTCCACTGTCACTCTGTCTCTGTTACTCACATCAATACAGCATACTTTATAGCATAGTATATGTTTTGGTAATAAATTGTACATAATTGTTTGTTAATTAGGTACTTAATGACTTCATGAATATTAATACCAGAATGATGCAGGCAGTGATAAATCAAATCAAATCAACTTTATTTATATAGCACCTTTCATATAAAAGGTGGTTGTGTGGTTATGTGTGCTTCACAAAGCACACATAAAAAAAATAGACAATAATAAATAGAAATTTGCAGGACTAAAAATTACAACAATAATATGTTTAGAAAATAAATATACGATAAAAGATAGAAGATAAATGAAAACAAGTAAAACATAAAAAG
>PIJE02003113.1:0-5000 GCA_002895965.2 Coryphaenoides rupestris | reverse complement strand
CTCAGCAGAACTCTGGTTCCACGCTCTGGTTCTGTGTGTCTGTCTCCCTGCAGGCCTTCCTCATCGCCTTCACCTCAGACTTCCTGTCCCGCCTCCTCTACCAGTACAAGTTTGACCAGGGTCTCAGCGGCTTCGTCAACTTCACCCTGGCTTACGCCCCGCCCAACTACACCCAGTACCCCATGTGCAGGTAGAACTCCACCCAGTACCCCATGTGCAGGTAGAACTGGTGCAGGTAGTACCCCATCAGCAGCTTCTGAACACAGCAGTCATTCTGGTTGTACAGTCAAATATATTTACATTTGTCCATTTGCATCGTCTTTTGTGTATTTGTATTGGCTGATGTTCAAATGAACCATAGCAAAAACGTAGAGGTACCACAGTGGAAGTACTGATTGCTGAATGGAAACCACAGTGAAAACAATGTAAGATGCATTGTATAACATTCAAGAACATTTCGTCGACATTTTCATCTCAAACGTTTTCTCCAAAGCAGGGTTGCCGGTGAGCCCACAATCAGTAGCAACTACAAATTAATGTCGCATTGTCCTACTTTCTAAAAGGTTTCTAAATCACTCCGCTCGTAAATAATGTTTGGAGCGTTAAGTCGGCGGACGGACCTGGAAGAAGAACCGCACCCATTCATGTGCAGTTCACGGACGTGACCAGGAGAGGGCGGTGTTGCTCACACATCCTTTGGTGCGAGATGTCCTTGCGTCGTCCCAAAAGTGCTGCTGTCTCAGTCTCCAGTGTATTCTTACGAAGCGCCAAATGATTGTTTTGTTGTTGTTTGTTTGTTTGTTTTGTTTGATTAGATACAAGGCTTTCAGAGACAACAACGGAAACTACACGCTGGTCTACTGGGAGCTGCTTGCGGTCCGACTCTCTTTCATCATTGTTTTTGAGGTATGAAGAGGGTTTCAACTGCGACATCTGTGTGTGTGTGTGTGTGTGTGTGTGTGTGTGTGTGTGTGTGTGTGTGTGTGTGTGTGTGTGTGTGCGCGTGTGCGTGTGTGTGTGTGTGTGTGTCTTCCTGTGTACATTCTTGCTGTGTGTAGTCATGTTCAGCCCACATTATGTTTATTTGTTGTTTTTTCCTTTGGTGCACTTTCTTGGTCTACCACCGTCCTGTCTGTCTGTCTGTCTCTCTGTCTGTCTGTCTTCTCTTTAATTCTGTCTGTTTTGCTGTGTCTCTCTCTCTCCATCTATCTGTGTCTCTCTCTCTCTCTCTCTCTCTCTCTGTCTGTTTCTCTGTCTCTCCACCTCCCCCTCTCTGTCTTCCTCCCTCTCTGTCTCTCTCCATCTCCCACCCACAATCTCTCTCTCTCTCTCTCTCTGTTTCTTGCTCTTCATCCATCTCTCTCTCCCTCCCTCTCCCCCTCTCTCTCTGTCTCTCCCTCCCTCTCTCTTTCTGCTTTTCTCTCTCCCTCCATCTGTCTCTCTTCCGCCCTCCCTCTCTCTCTCTCCCCCTGTCTCTCTCCCACCCTCACTCTATCGCTCCTTCTATGTCTCGATCTGTCCCTCCCTTTCTCTCTCTCACTCTGTCTATCTCCCTCCGTCTATCTCTCTCTCTCCCCCCCTCTCTCTCTTTCCCTCTCTCCGTCTCTCTCTCTCTCTCTCTCTCTCTCTCTCTCTCTCTCTCTCTCTCTCTCTCTCCAGCACGTGGTGTTCTTCGTGTTGCGGGCGATCGACTGGATCGTACCAGACGTGCCGGAGTCCCTGCTGGTGCAGATCAAACGGGAGCGCTACCTGGCCAAGCAGGCGCTGGCCGAGCAGCAGGGGGTCCGGCCCGACCCCGCCTCCGGCTCCGCCCCCACCACCGCCCCCGGTCCCGGTCCCGGTCCCGGTCCTAGTCGGAGGAGGAGGAGTCTGCTGCGGCCCTCACAGGACACCGGACCCCAGGGGCAGTGACCCGACCCCTCTGGCCCTGCTGAGTTCGTTTCCCGATAAATAAATAAAACCCAGTCAGACGTTTTGGCAGATCTTGAGTCGGCGATGACGCAATCAATTCCTTTGGCGGTGAACTTGCTAGCCGTGAACGAAGCACAAGATTTAAACGTCATACGATCCACGAGAACACAACACAACACAACGCGACACGACACAACACAACACAACACAACTCATAGAGGGGTTTGGTTTCTACACAACAGCATGACTCACGGATGCAGCATTCATGAAGACAAGAGCACAGCAGCATGTCCTTTGAAGCAAGCAAGCGAGCAAGCAGGCGTCCTCGTTCAGGAACATGTCCATCCAGCCCTTCGGCGAACCTCACGCATGATCCAAGTCACTTTTACTGCACCTTTGTGTTTCGCCCGAGCGCGAGTGTGTGTGTGTGTGTGTACTCTCACTGTGGAATGCGGATCATCTGAATTGTGACGCGGTTCAGAGGTTCAGGAGAGTTCAGGCCGGGCGGCTAATTGAAAGAGATTGACGATGTATTAATTTCATTCGAGGCTGCCGCTGTGTTTATATACGTAACCGCCGGCGGTGAGAGAGAGAGAGAGAGTGTTCCAGCAGAGCGCAGGTTTATTATCGGTGGACAGGACTGACTGTACTCGGTATCGCCAACGTGCTGCTTCATGACAGAGTCTCATGTCAGCACTTCTCTCCTTCTGGCTTCTTCTAAACTTTTGCTTTCTTTTGCTTTTTTTTTTTTAACCCGTGATACAGTTTAGTCAGCCTAACTAAACTAAAAGTTCTCTCTCTCTCTCTGTCTTTCTGTCTCTCTCTTTCTCTGTCTCTTTCTCTCTTCCTCTGTTTTTCTGTCTCTGTCTCTTTCTGTCTCTCTGTCTGTCTGTCTTTCATTCACTCTCTCACTCTGTCTCTCTCTATCTCTCATTCACTCTGTTTCTCTCTCTCTTTCTCTGTTTCTCTGTTTCTCTGTCTCCCTCCGTCTCTCCCTTGCTCTGTCTCTCTTGTCTCTCTCTGTCTGTCTCTGTCTCTCTCTCGTACTTCCCCATTCCTTCTGGGGTGTTCCACCTCTGGCACCCTGCAGCAAGGCGTCCGCTGGCTCGGTGTTGAACCCGGCAGTGGGAGGAGTCAGAGGGAGGATTAATCCTCTTCTTCATCGCTTGGGGTCCTTCAGTTCTGTCTCCGTAGATTCGGTGCCATCTCATCGCTCGCCCGTTTGACCTATAACCTGCCGGTGATGCCAACTTTATTTTCATATATTTGAACACCTTCATGTACCATCAAGGGCCGTTTATTGCTCGTGCACTTATCAATTATTGCATATGGCAGCGCCCTTAATGAGCTGCTTCAGGGGGCTGATTAATAATAATAAACTTTATTTGTATAGCACTTTTCAATCAACGTAACACAGTACTTCACAACAGTCAGTACAATACACACACACACACGCAAAATAATAAATACGCTTTTTTATAAAATATGTCTTAAGAAGGTATCCGGTGTTACAATAAAGCATTATTTTAATGTTGGTAATTTTTGAATGAAGAGATTTTGTCATACGTTGTTTGTAACTTTGGGGTTGTTCTGCTGTGTGTGTAAATCTTATGACGTCCACTGAAATCCACTGTTTTGCACTTCCAAAGGTTTTGGTCTGAATAAATCTTATTTTGATGAATGCAACAGATATGGCCTCGTCCGTTTAATGTTAATGTTAGTGTGTGTGTGTGTGTATACTTGTGTGCGTGTGTGTGTGCGTGTGTGCGTGTGTGTGTGCATGCGTGTGTGTGCATGCTTCCTGAACAGCGAGACGGTGCATAACAGATGAACCACACACACACACACACACACACACACACGTCAGGCCAGGTGGGACAGGTGTGATCAGTAATGGTTTTCTCTTCTCACTATCGCTTTACACCCCCCCTCCCCCTCCCCCGCTTCACACCTTTCTTCTGCATCCCTCCCTCCCTCCCTCCCTCCCTCCCTCACTCTCTCCCTCCCTCTCTCTCTCCCTCCCTCCCTCCCTCTCAGGGTGTGTAACTACTCCAGGCCCGTGTTGTTCCTGGGCCTGCAGCAGCGCTCAGTGAGTCAGTACACGTCGGCCGCCAGGTGAGTGAGCAGGTATGCAGCCGCCTGGTGCTGGTGGACCCTCACGGTCACCTGCACACTAGGGGGGTGTGTGTGTGTGTGTGTGTGTGTGTGTTTTGGGGGGGGGGGGGGGGGGGGTGTCTATAGAGGAGAATGACCCAAACTTAAACTTAAACCTGCATTAGGCTATAGAACCTTTCTCCTGCAGCTATTGACTCGAAAAAAATATCTGAGCTATAAAGAGATTAAGATAATAATAATAAATAATCGTTTTATTCTCGTCCCCCACCTCCTCTTCATGGGAAAATCTGAAACGTCAGAAAATTCTACATGCCTGCTATTACTGTAGCTACGACTCTAGCCACTCGAGGCCGCTATTGAGAGTGCGTTCGTAGTGCGTGTTAAACATCCCCAGAGCTCCTGGCTTCCAAAACACTTGAGGAAGTCTGGCTCTAAAAGTGGGACAATTGTGGAGTTTCTTCTTGAAATGCAGTGTGCAAGTCTGTGCGTATGCTTTAGTTGAGTATATGCACAGCTCACTGCGAGTGCACTGCGTCCAGGATTTTAATTGCACGCATCGGTAGTTGCGGCCAAGTGGCAGGCGTGTGGATACACAATCTGTACGGCGAGGTGTTCCTCAGGCGTGTCCAAACTGTATTTATGTATATGCATGCACATGACACGCTGACACCTGGGGAGAGTTCACAAGAATGCATTAAAGTGCTCCAAAGCAACTGGGCACTAAATGCCTTTGTGTATAAACACACACACACACACACACACACACGCACACCCACATACACACACACACACACACACACACACACACACACACACACACCTACACACACACATAAACACACACACTATGTGCAGTGCCTACACTTTTGTACACATTGCACCTTCCTCCAACTTTTCAACTGAGACGCGCAAACACACACACCCCTAGTGTGCAGGTGACCGTGAGGGTCCACCAGCACCACGCTGGCTGCATA
>PIJE02003112.1:16795-47344 GCA_002895965.2 Coryphaenoides rupestris | reverse complement strand
CCCCAACACACACACACACACACACACACACACACAGGTCGGCCGAGGCGGAGAGGGGCGTCGGCCTGGCAGGACCTGCAGGCGTCCTCCCCCGCCGCCAGATACAAGCGGGCGGTGAACTCGGACAGTGATGAGGGCAGCCCGGCGGACGGAGGCGGACCTAAAAGGACGGACTGGGGGAACCTGCAGGGTGTTATCAGTGACGACGGAGACAGCGACGACTAACTACAGCGGTGGTCCTTGTGGAGTGTCCCAGGACATGGAGGATGTTTATTCCATTACGGACAATTTGGGATCTGTACATTGTTTTATAATAATAATAAATAAATCATATTTTTACAAATCAATGTCTTTATTGCACTTGGTGTTCATAAACATGGGCTTCATAAAATACTTTAAAAAAAAAATTATATATATTTATATATTTGAGGCTAGATAAAAGCGGAACCAATGTTGGAGAGCTAGTGCGCCGACAACGTCACGTTTTAGCAGGCGGACCGGTACCGACTCATAGCATGGACGCATAACGCTGTCGTCAGGTCAGTACTGCGGCGCCTCGTCGTTCGTTTACACGCATGTCATTGAGTCATCGTCGACATCGTCCGTTCACGTCACGAACACGAACTTGTTGTGAGGTTCTTTGTGAAGACCTTGTTATTGTAAAAGCTGTCAGGCATAGAAAGACCCGATGGCAAAGTCAATGTTTTCCTTTCACTTTCGCGGTCCGAGTCTAGCGACGAGTCATTCATTTGATGATGTGACTCTTATGTACTAATTTGCTTTGACTTTTTTTTCCTCCTGTGTCTTTATAAATAATGAACACGTATGTCACAGTTAAATCGGGGTGTGTGGCTACTCTGACCTCACCGTGTGTATGGACGTGGACACGCCAGAGGAGTTGCTCGCTGACTTCAAAGACCGGCGCTTGGGTTTGGGGGGCGTGGCCCAGATAGCAGCTGGCACTGGGCTGGCTGTCTACGCGATGTGGGCGGGGCTCCTTCAGCCGGGCTTCAGACGGGTGCCCTTGAGGTTACAGGTAGGTCACGTAATACGTTGTGATCATTCCTGGAATTGGTTTTGATGTCGTGCTGTGCCTGCATTCAAGAGGCATTGTTTCTGACACTCAACGTTGTGCCGTGATGAACATGGGATTAAATAACATTTACATTTAGGGCATTTGGCAGACGCTTTTATCCAAAGCTGATGATGTCCCACAAACAAAGCTTGTCCCGCGTTGTTGTGTTCATAGATTAGACTACAGCTACGTTTAGTTAGAACAACATGGTTCTTAGATGCGCTTGGGGAACGTGCAATAATGACCACAGATATCCAGAGAGATTACAGGGAGCGCGTTTCATCCAGATTTGGAGTATCCATGCAGTCTGCAGGACTTGTTTTTAATACATGGATAGAGTTTATGTATTTTACATTTGGACAACTACATATGGCCTCATAGAGACATTCTTATTAAAAACATGCCTGAAAACTTTAGAAAATAATTTCCTTCTACTTTAGTCATTATTGATGGTACTGAATGTAAGACCCAGGTGCCATCTGCACTGGCTTTACAGAGTCAGCTTTATAGTGACTATAAGTCAAGCACAACCCTCAAAGCATTGACTGGATGTGATCCAAGTGGTTCTGTCATTTTTGTGTCCGAGTTATTTACAGGTGCTGTATCTGATAAGGCAATTACTGAACGCAGTGGTTTTTATGATGTACTTAAAACACTGAAAGTTCACAAGTGCAACAATCAAATGGTTGATAGCGACTCCACACATCAATTTACAGCAGCGCCGACACAAAAAGCTACAAAGCTCGCTAATTAGATTAAAAGGTTTATTTGTCACCTATTTCAGTGTACAGGTACATTGAGCAGTGAAATGGTTTTTTTCGCTAGGACCAGATTGTTACCGCGCCATCGTGTGATTAGCATAGCTAGGTGATTAGCCCATTGTAGCTAGTAGTTAGCAGATCTTAGGCTTATTTTCATTGTAAACACATCACTAACGTACTCACCCTGCTTTACATGTGCAGTAGGACTCCACGATTTTGTCCTGACGAATTTCAATGTGGAGTTTGTGAGGCGTTTGTGTCTTCCGCATAGATCGCCAACACTTAGCATCAAGTTTTATGTTGTCATCTGCTCCGTCCGAAATCCGAATGTCATGGATATATCCTTGTGTCAAATAGTTCAGGCCTTTCTGTAGAACTCTCTGAGATAAAGTAGCGGCATTTGGCAAATAACATACAGCGATATTGAGAGAGAATCATCAGCAGGGGGGCGTTGTTCAGTGGACATTACTAACATGCTGCAGAGCTGTGGGAAAGCTTGGGGGACATAGCAACAGTAACTAGGGGGGGCGGGACTTGCCGCTTGAATAGGGAAAGGTCCATTCTAAGCATGCTACAACATCTGAGAACGAACAACAATGCTAAGTGCCATTAATAAATTTTAAGACGTACAAACACACAGGTTAGTGCTAGGGGGGGGGGGGTTATGTAGAGTCCAGGTGAACTCTGAACAGGTGGGTCTTGAGTCTCTTGCGGAAGCTGGTGAGAGACTCGGCCGTCCTGACATGAGCCAGGAGTACATTCCACCAGCGGAGCCAGAACCGTGAAGAGTTGGGACTTGGAATAATATTAAATATTTTAAATTAATATTAAATAATATTGTAATGCGTCATGATGTACACCAGTCATAACTTGTCAATTGTAGTAGACCGTAGCCAGTTCATTATAATCTCCAGGTTCCATACCTTCCAGCCAGCAAGACACAAGTGCGTAATGTGATGACGTTACTGAGAGGTCGAAAGGGGACTCTGGTGGATTTGGGATCTGGCGATGGACGCATCGTAAGTCAATCTCACATTCGTACAATGTACCTGAAGACGTCCAATGGGGTTATTAGAAATTGTCGTCGTTTGTCTTTTTGTCACCATGTTGTGTTGTACTACTTGTGGAAGGTGCTAGAAGCCCATCGTCAGGGCTTCAGTCCCACGATTGGTTACGAGCTCAACCCCTGGCTGGTCAGGCTGTCCTGGTTGCACGCGTGGAGAGCCGGTCACCACCATGATGTGTCTTATCGGAGGGAGGATCTCTGGAAGGTGTGTGTAGAAAAAGAAAGTGGTATTCCAATAGTGAAGAGATACTCAATCTTAAAACTAAGTATTTTATGGCACAATGATATTCCTCTTGTGTAGCATAACATATTATAAAGTTTATTAAGTTATTTTAATAGTGGGGCGGCAGTAGCTCAGAGGTAAGATCGGGTCTGGCAACAGGAAGGTTGCTGATTCGATCCCCGGGTTCCGCCTAGCTAAGTATAGAGTTGTCCCTGAGCAAGACGCCTAACCCTAACTGCTCCTGACGTGTTTGTTGTTACCTTGCATGGTTGACACCACCGTCGGTGTATGAATGGGTTAATGTGAGGCAGCTCTAAATCGCTTTGGATAAAAGCGCTATATAAATACATTTTTTAAGTACTTCTGATTGTGTATTTGCTTGTGCCTTAAGGTCGACTTGACAAAGTGCAAGAATGTCACAGTGTTTTTGGCCCCTAGTGTGGTAAGTTGTGACTTCTGTCCCCGTATGTACTTTTGTAGAACTATAAAACCCTACATACTACATAATTAACTCCAGCAATAATCCAAGGCATGGTCCATGACGATCTATGCAGATAACAGAAAGGGTCATTATGTCTTTAGGTATAACATCAGTTAAGGTGTTTGTCTGTCCTAGCTGCCGTTGCTACAAAAAAAGCTGCAGAGCGAGCTCCCCGATGATGCGTTCGTAGTGGCCGGCCGGTTCCCCATCACTGATTGGACGGCCTGTCATGTGGAGGGCCAGGGCGTGGACAGAGCCTGGGCTTACAGCATGCAGGCTCAGAGACAAAACACCTGCACGTCCCAGGAAACAAGTTTGGATCCTGTCGTTGAAGTAGTGTAGTTTTTTTTTTCTTGGTTTTTTATATCTACATTTACATTTAGGGCATTTGGCAGACGCTTTTATCCAAAGTGACTTACAAAGAGTATATTTGTTGAAGGAGTCAGCAATATATTGCTGTGGTACATAAAGATAAGAATAGAGTAGGTTTCAAGCACTCATAGTTGCAAGGCTAATAGAGCAAGTTTCATAATTGCTAGGTAGCCTGCATAATAGCTGGGATAAGAGCAGATTTACCATTCTGAGCGCATTACCAACATCTATGAACTTACAATATGTCAAACAAAGCTAAGTACTAATTAATAATGCCAGACATACAAACACACAAGTTAGTGCTAGGGATCTAAATGGTATGGTAATCGATGGTATGAAGGACTTACTCCAGTGGTCGTGTCAAATGTGACCATTTACAATCGCAAATCACAGAAGTTGTGTTTTTCATCTGATTGACTCAAGGAATTTGAACATATAAAATGGTTGATCACCACTTTCATTATTTTTTGAGTGGTTAAGTAAACTTTGTCATGCCTGTAATGTTCCAGATCTACAATAACCACCACTGGAGAATGGTTAAGAATGTATTGATAGATTTTATCACAGTACTTTATCATGCAGTCAAACTGTATTTTTTTTTGGTTCTTTTAAAGATCTTCCTGCTATAAAGGTTCAAGTTGGCATCTGGTGCTTTGAATAAGCTAATGGATGAACACTACTGTTTTTATGTTAGCAATTATTTATTGATGAATTGTAACTCTTCCAAACATTATTTAATAATAATTACTGTGTTATTTTAAGCATATTATTTAAATATATCGTGTTTTCAATCATTTGCCTGTAACCCCATCCAACTGTGTGTGTGTCTGTGTGTGTGTGTGTGTCTGTGTGTTATGCAATGCCAATCTTGAATATTAAAAATATATTTGTTCATGAAACGTTCTGGAACTTGTCGTGGTCCACCCCTAATAGGGTAACAATTTTGTTCTCCCAGCAGAAGCATAGCCTGGAATTGAGCTTTGGGTGGGCCCAGAGAAAATTGGGTGGGCCATGCCCCACCAAGACCAATCATACATATAGGCCTACTTGTTTATTATTAGAACTACATGTATTATGAAAGCTTTCTGATTGGGTGGGCAGATTCCCCACCCACAGCTATGGTGTCTCCCAGTGTGGTAATGCTATGCCCACCCCCCCCACCCCCCCCCCACACTCCCTGTGGAGACCGACACTGCAAGGTTGATCTGCAAAACACTAACAGCTATAGAATACACATTTGCATTAGAGATGGCATTGACAAAAATTAAATAATAGTAGGCCTACAGTACAAAAAAGTTTCATTTTTGATAAGCTGTGTAATTATATTAGCTCAAAAAACAAACACAGCACATTAAAAACAACGTTTTAATGCACGTTATTATTAATTGCAAGGATATGAAACGAAAAATACAAGAAATAAAGTTTGGCTATATACTATCCAAACTGCATGGTGAAACTACTACGACTCGTGTTAATAGTAGCCTGAAGTTATAGTGAGTTATACTTTTAAAAGGAAAATCGTGGATATTTTCGTGCATTCCTGTGCACGTGTATGCGTGTTTGTGTGGACGTCACTTCGCGGTTGCCCCGGGTGATGTCTGCCGTAAAGTAGTGATGGGAATTACGGCTCTTTGAAGGGAGCCGGATCTTGTGGCTCCGTTCCTTTCTGAGAGCCGTTCAAAAGAGCCGTTCAAAGTTGTTTTTTTAGGGGGCGAGGTTACTAGGTTTATCTGCGAAATAATCACCAGGATAATGATTGACTGTATTGCCAGACCTTAATGTCAATGATCTGCATTGAACACGTAATTACACAAGGGGCAGTGTGTGTGTGTGTGTGTGTTCAGCTGCAAGTGTCGCGGTGGATCAGTCTGAGCCCCGTGTCACTGTACACCATGTGTGTATCTTCTAAATGGCAAATAAAACCTCAAATACTTTGGTTACTTGGAGGGTTAGTGGTGTTGTCAGGCGTCTTCCCCCCCCCGCGATCTTGCAGCAGGTCTTGCTCATTTCATGATGGAAGAGGACGCCCTTTCTTTTTCTTTTTTACAAAGGTGAACGTGTGTCTGTTGTGTAACACAAAGCTTCTGCAAGTCGTGGCTTATTTGCGGAATTCACAGCCGTCCACCACTGGCGCACTGTGCTATCTGGTGTGCAGGGCTTTCCCAAATCACTGACATTTCAAACGTGTGAGATCAGGTGTTTTGGGGGGGCTATTCTTTTGTAAACAGCCTTTTCATTTGTGTGCATTCGGGGTTCGAACAGTGGACGGATGACTTGATATTCTATAGTAACCCAATGATCTGCTTTGTCTTCGGACATTGAATTGAGCTTTACTTTTGTTAAACAGGCACATGCGTAGATTCATTTCTTCGTTGTTCTTCTTGTTCAGTACTGCATACTGATTTATTTCAATAACTTAGCAAGGCATGTTTCTGCAAAATGCAGAACTAAATAATAACATCTCTGGGTAATTTGAG
Source organism: Coryphaenoides rupestris (assembly GCA_002895965.2). NCBI lineage: Eukaryota > Metazoa > Chordata > Actinopteri > Gadiformes > Macrouridae > Coryphaenoides > Coryphaenoides rupestris. The sequence goes on along the minus strand of PIJE02003112.1, from coordinate 40,889 downwards.
CAACGGGGTGGGTTGGATGAGCGCTATTCGTCTGAAAACTCATCGTTGCCTAAAGGTGACACCTGCGGTGAAAGGGTGACACGGTGTAGCTCTTAAAATGCTGCACACGCCTCGCTGAATGCCTTCGAAATGGTAGCAGACGGCAGCAGACTCTCACTTGTTTTCCCTCTGGTGTCCCCAGGCGTCAGAAGAGGCCTCACTGCGTGTGCTGGAGAGCCTCATGACGGAGTTCTTCCACAGCTGCACCACCAATGAGCGGAAGAGGGAAATAGGTAAGCGTGGCTCCACCGTGTTAACGCACGTCACTAAAAGGTGGCTCATGATTGGGCATGTGGCTTCTGCCCCCGCCCCCTCCCCCTACGCCCAGTCCTGAGGACATATATGATCCAAATTGTGAAATCATCAGTTTTACCACATCCCTGATGGCTGGTGGTTTGTGTGTCAATGATGCAGGCCGTTGTCCTGTTTTTTGGGGACATAGGAGATATCTATGTAGATGTTTTCTAGGGTAGAAAGAAACACAGAAAAGTAAATAAGTGACTTACCTTGACGAAAACAAGGTGTAAATGGGCAGTTTTTGGTTTCAAGGCCGCGACTCTGTGCCGTCTCCCTGCAGAAGTTCTGCCTGTAACATATTAGAACTCCTGGATCTGAGATTACCTTATCCCTAACCGACATGTGTCTGAAAGGCTGTAAATAACTTTGGGTCAAATAATAACAATGGGAAATTAGTTATACACTTGATTATACACTTCACTTACTATTTTATAATGATGAGACCCCCTACTCTCAACAAAATACCAGAAGCAAGCAAGCTGAGAAAGGGTTTCTCGGTTGCTATGAGAAATTGTGCCAACTTCTGCCTCAAATTAATAAATGTGTGAATTCTTATTATTATTGCCGGTAGTTTAAAGAAGTCTGCAAGTATGTTTGCAGATGTGTGCGTTGGTGGTTTTAGCACTGTGACAACTGATTCTAGTCGGGCTCTGGTGCATTCCAACCAAAATGGTCTCATACAATCGTATAACAATAGCATATAACATAACAACAAGAAATGACAAGTAGGCCAATCGAGTAAACTGCTGGAGGGGAAACGTTATTTATACATAATCACGTCTCAGTGATTCCCAGTATGCTGTCTTATATAGAAGTAGCTTCATTCGAATAGGCATGTTTCTTCTGTGTCGCTGTTGTTTTTACATGGTGTCTTACTTCCTGTTCCCCACGCAGAAGAGCTGCTGAATAACTTTGCACAGCAGACGGGAGCCTGGCGTCATTGCTTGTTCTTCCTGTCCAATACTCGGAATGAGTACGTCATGATGTACAGCCTTACAGTATTCGAGGTGAGTACTCATGGGCTGATTGGAACAGAAATTAACAACTAGAGAATGGGGGGAAAAATGTCAAGAACAAATGTGTAAAAGTGAAATAATGGTTGATAATCTACAGAGGCTTTTGTCAAAGTATAGTTCTTTCAGTTAATTATTTTAAAATACGCTAGTTATGTTAAATACACTATCCTTAGAACATGTGTTGGCAAACTATTTATTTGTTATGTTAATACAGTATATTGTGTGCATGTGATGAAACTCTGAATTAGCGATGTGACGTGGTGAAACTAAACACGCAATCACGTGTGTACTCATCATTTCTACTCATTTAGAAACCTCCCCAAAAAGATGTTTGCAAGTGCATACAAAACCAATCCTCGCTGACATGGACTTTGTATTTGATAATATTTGTTTTGGTGAACAAGGCGGCCATCTTGTAAGATGATAACCCTGACCTCCGTTTTCGTACCCCCGTCAGAACCTGGTGAATAAGCAGTGGATGGGCGTGGCTTCCCAGGACAAGATGGAGATCCGCAACTGCTTGCCCAAGCTGCTGCTGGCCCAGCACAAAGCCATGCCCTACTTCATCCGCAACAAGCTCTGCAAGGTCATCGTGGACATCGGCCGCCAGGACTGGCCCATGTTCTACCACGACTTCTTCACCAACACCCTGCAGGTAAAACGGAGGCCTACAAGTTTTGGCAAAATAGGCAACTGTACCCTTCAAAGGGTACAATGCACTGCTTCTAGCTCTATCCTCTGAGTTAACATTTAAATGTAATTCAATGCCATTTAATGTTTTCTGTAGGTGTTGAGATGTGAAATATTCCATGTAATATTAACCCCCATTTTCGTATTGTCTCTGCAGTTGATCCAGACCCCTGGCCTGGCCTCCCTGGGCTTGGTGTTACTGAAGACCACGTCCGAGGAGCTGGCCTGCCCTCGGGAAGACCTGAGCGTGGCCCGGAGGGACGAGCTTCGCAAGCTGCTGCTGGAGCAGGTGCCCACGGTGTTGGGACTGCTGACGGGTAAGGGCTGTTCTGATCGTTGCAGTGTCAAGACTGTTTAGATCATTGCAGTGTCAAGACTGTTCAGGTCATTGCAGTGTCAAGACTGTTCAGATCATTGCAGTGTCAAGACTGTTCAGATCATTGCAGTGTCAAGACTGTTCAGGTCGTTGCGGTGTCAATACAGTTGAGATCATTGCAGTGTCAAGACTGTTCAGGGCGCTGAAGTGTGAAGACTGCTCAGATTGCTGCAGTGTCAAGACTGTTCAGATGGTTGCAGTGTAGAGACTGTTCAGATCGCTGCAGTGTCAAGACTGTTCAGATCATTGCAGTGTCAAGACTGTTCACATCATTGCAGTGTCAAGACTGTTCAGGTCGTGGCAGTGCAAAGACTGTTCAGATCGCTGCAGTGTCAAGACTGTTCAGGTGGTTGCAGTGTAGACTGTTCAGATCATTGCAGTGTAGAGACTGTTCAGATCATTGCAGTGTAGAGACTGTTCAGATCGCTGCAGTGTAAAGATTGTATTCTGATCATGACAATGTAGAGACGGTTTAGAACAGTGCAGTGTAAAGAGTATATTCAGATCGTTACAGTTTAGTGTTCAGATCGTTGCAGTGTAGAGCGTTAACTTCCGATCACTGCGAGCCATTTTTTGTTACTGGATTTCTCTAAGCTACCTGCCGTGGCCCACAGAGGCCACTGTCCTAGCTTACGAGCACCCTTCAGTAAATATAGCTCCAGATCATGGTGACGGACATCCTGATTTCTCTTTCCTAGAGTGGACCTGTTCTCGGACCACAACCAATAACGGAACTGGGTTTTTTTTTTGTCTGTGCACTGCAGGTATCCTGGAGACATACTGGGACAAGCACAACGTCATGGCAACCACTCCCCCTCCCTCCCCAACATCGGGAGAAAATGGTCAGTAGTAGCACGATGTAGGTAATGTGTATCGAAAGGTACTGGGTTCGATTCCGAATCCCTGGCAATGTTCATGTATGCATCCTTGAGCATAAAGACATGTATCTGAATCCACTGCAAGGCAGTGTGGAATATGAAAGCAGCAAGCAGCTAAGTGACCAAGTAGTAATGGCATTGGTAATAAACTTGTCTCACAGCCTTCCAGCACATGCAGCATCACCGTGGGTCTTTATTGATGTTATTTTCTATTCCCTCTCACCACCAGTGGAGTTGCTGGGCAGCCTCTTCCAGGGCAGCCAGTACTCCAAGCTGCTCTGCCAGCCCATGGCCGAGTTGGACCAGGATGGCCACCAGCTGTGTTGCCTTGTCCTGGAGTGCCTGGCCCACCTGTTCAGCTGGATCCCGCTGTCCACCAGCATCACGCCCACCCTGCTGGCCTCCATCTTCCACTTCGCCCGCTTCGGCTGCGACCTCCGCAGCGCCAAGGCCAAGCCCGACCCCTTCATCTCCTCCTCCTCCTCCACGTCCTCCAACGGGCAGCCACCCACCAACGAGGACGGACGGGGCCTCCACCCGAGCGGCGGCGACGGCAAGCGGGAGCGCGCCCGCCTTGGCGTGCTGGCCATGACCTGCGTCAACGAGCTGGTGTCCAAGAACTGCGTGCCGATGGACTTTGAGGAGTACCTGCTGCGCATGTTCCAGCAGACCTTCTTCCTGCTGCAGCGGCTGACGCGCGACAACAACGCCCACACCGTGAAGGGGCGGCTGCAGGAGCTGGACGAGTGGTACGTGGTTGCCGGCCACGCCCCCTTCACACACTGATTGGTCGGCTGAACGACTAATCAGGCTCGTTTTTGATCCACTGAAAACGAGCCCGTTAGAATTTTGATGATCGATTTTTATTTTATATATTTGTCCTTTTGAGAGGTGCTTTGACCTTTTGAAATGCAAATATAATTTCGATTATTACATTTGTTTTATAATAACCTAAATAAATAGTTATCTTAGTTGGCTGTTTATCATGACATTTTCAATTACGTTTACTGCCTGGTGACTGAATTGACGATAGCTTGTTTGCGGCCCAAATGAAGGGTCCGCCGTTACCTGCTCGGACTTTCGTTTGTCCAATCCGCATTGGTGGATGGATGGATTACTGAATCCTTCTCTTCCCAGGAGTAATTGGTGTGTGTGTGCGTTATGTCTTGTTCAATTTTCATTCTGCAGTTACTTGGAAAAGTTCACTGACTTCCTGCGGCTGTTTGTCAGTGTTCACCTGAGGAGGATCGAGTCGAGTCCTCAGTTCCCCATCGTAGAGTTCCTCGCCTTGCTGTTCAAGTACACCTTTAACCAGGTAAGACTGAACTTACAAGCATCCTTTATGAATATCCAAAGCGCTTTACATTGCCTCACATTCACACGCACATTCATTTACCGACGGCGGTGCCAACCATGCAAGGCAACAGCCAGCTGGTCGGGAGCAGTTGGGGTTAGATGTCTTGCTCAGGGACACTTGGGCTAGGCAGAACCACGAACCTCCCGGTTGCCAGACAACCAACCACCTCCTGAGCTACTGCCGCCCACTTCAACTATTTTGGTTTTGCTGAAGACCACGATTATTTTAGTTCAAATTGTCAGGTTGTCTACACTATAGTGTGAATGCAATATTCGAGGCTGTATCTGCCTCAAATGCTCTCACTTGTGCTGTATAATAGACTTTATAGATGTTGCAACTGTTTATGTTTGAATGTGATTATTATAATATTTTTCTTATGAGTGAAAATGAACAACACAATTCACTTTGATTACACATAGATAGAAACATGGTGGTTATTTGTACAGTGGGCAGGAAATGTAATTCGATGCCAGGTGTGACTCACAATGCAACCTCAGGCACATAAGGTACAAGGTACTCGTGACCAATGATTACGTGGATGCAAGGGTAATTATTTTCCCTTGGTGCCTGTAAAAAAAAAAGAAGAAGAAACAAATTAAAAATATATACTGTATATATCGTATATACTGTATATTTCCCAGTTCAATCAGTTAAAACACAATTTTGAGCAAAGGATGTGATTGCTGATACTTTTGGCACAACATTTTTTTGCCCTTCCTTCCCAGCCCAACCATGAAGGCTACTTTGCCTGTTTGGATATATGGACTGTCTTCTTGGACTTCCTCACCACGAAGATCAAAAGCCGACTGGCTGACCGAGAGAGTGTTTTAAACAGGTGAGTCAAAGTTGAAGTAGTTGCGACTCCGTCCTCCAGGAAATGGCTGTGTATCTTTCCCCCCCATCAGGGAAAACAATCAGGGAAAACAATGAAGTGGGTCTCAAGTGAATGGCACCTTAAAGGAGATTATACCTATACCTATTATACCGCCAGGTGTGCGCGTGATTACCCATTCCAAGTGGTTTCAAAAACAAAAAACGGTTTCATCTCCCTTTTTTGACATCAAGTGGGAGTGTCCACCCAGATGTATGGTGGATAGATCATCCTACCAGTTGCGACAGTCCACTGGGTAGGCTGGTAGGCTGATCTATCCAGCATACGTCTAGGTGGACACTCCCACTTGTGATGTAAAAAAAACCGGAGACTCTGAAACCACTTGGAAGGGCTAATCGCACTCACACCTGGTGGCGTAATAGGTCTCCTTTAAGGTAAAACGGTGTCTGACACCAGAGACGGACTGGGCCGTCTGCCCAAATCCCAGTGGGCCAGTCCGATGGTTAGCCAGACTGGCCGTCCCAAAACAATGAAAATAGAATAATGTTTCAACAAGAAAACAGTGATTCTGGCCTCCTCGTCAACCCCTTTGATTTGGGCCGGGTGGATGGGCCCACTCCCCCCGTCTTTCAAAGTGGAGTGATCCGGGACCAGGTGAGGTTATCAATTCAAATGAACAGCGGTATGTAAGGATGTACATGTAAGGATTAATGGCATTGCGCTTATGATCAAAATCTAAAAATGGACTGGTATAGTCTGGTATAAACGGAGGCTGCAAAAAGACCTGATGCATATAAATGTGCAAAGCATACATCTTCGTTCCCTAAACTTGCCCAAACAAGTGCCTCTATTACATTAAGTGGGCTAATTTGCGCACTCCAAACACAATTAATCAGACATGTTTTTGAAATATCATCCCAACAGGCAGGACCTACGGGGTTGGGTGTTCTCTCATTGCAGGGGGGGGTGTGTGTGTGTGACAACGACTCTTGGTCTGTTTGAGGCAACCGATATAATGCTGAGTTAATAATTCCTTGCAGCTTATAGGCCTAGCCTACTAACACAAAGTTATGAATAGCAAGCTTATGAAGGACATCAATATATCAATATCGCAAATATTACTCAAACACGCCTAGTAGCCTTGTACTACTGGATTTGTTAATGGATTTATTATGTTTGAGTGTGGGGGAGGGGGAGTGTTTTTGGCAGACGATCGCTCTATTCCTGAGCGAGGAGAGATTGTTGCAGCTTCATTTTATGACTTAGTTTTATAATTCTGTTTGTCTTAGTTCTATCCACATAATTTAAAGTGATGGACCAGGGGCTTGGCCACTCCTCAGAGCCTGTCCCATGCCCTCCACCCCTGCCCCTCAACTTAGAGGGTTCAGCTGACAAACACGGACACAGCACTGAGATAGTTCCGTCTGCAGAATCGATATGATTTAATGTCTGCTGCTAGAGGGCAGTTCTCCTGTTTCGGTGTTCTTTAATGAGGAAGTGTACAGGGTAAAGGGGGGGAACTGAATGCGATTGCAGCAGCTGTCTTCTCCAGTCCACTCCTCCATCTTGATAACAGCAGGCCAATGTTACTGTACTAACTTGCGAGTATTTAACTCGTAAGACTCCAAACTTTTATTTAGAAAAATCCCCCTATTTGGAGTAATTTTATTTGTGTGTGTGTGTGTGTGTGTGTGTGTGTGTGTGTGTGTGTGTGTGTGTGTGTGTGTGTGTGTGTGTGTGTGTGTGTGTGTGTGTGTGTGTGTGTGTGTGTGTGTGTGTGTGTGTGTGTGTGTGTGTGTGTGTGTGTGTGTGTGTGTGTGTGTGGCAGGTACAAAGACGCCCTGGGTCTGCTCCTACGGGAGGTTCTGAACAGGATCCAGTTCAGATACAACCAGGCCCAGCTAGAGGAGCTGGACGACGAGACCCTCGACGATGACGTAAGACCTGCTGTTGTTGTTGTTGTTGTTCTTTCACACATTTAGATTCTAGATTCAAGAAGTTTAATTGTCACATACAGGATGTGCAGTGAAATGAAAAAGTGCCGATGCCCGGCAGAATGCGCAACAGAACAATACAAATATCACAAATTGGAGGGATCAGAGTCAGAATATCCACAATATTTAGTCTTTACAGCAAAAAAGAGCAGCTTTTTTCAATCTTGAATCTAGTTAGGAGAGGGTCCTACTGTCCACGTATCAGAGGTCCAGGCTTTGGGTTTTACAATTCCTACACACCCCAACAGTCGAGATTCAAGAAGTTGAATTGTCACATACACATACAGGATGTGCAGTGAAATGAAAAAGCGGTGATGCCCAGTGTAAAGTGCAACAGAACAAATACAAATATCTCAACAACATTTAATGGAAAAACATATTTCAAATATATATTTAGACATGACATGAAAATATGTCTCTCCATATACAGTATGTGAAGCCGTCGCCATGTCTAATTTTAGTGAAACTTTCCAATATGCTCATGCATATTGTAATGTCACGGTGCCTCACGGCCTGTCCTGCCTCTTCTGGTTCGGTAACTGTAGCAACAGACGGAGTGGCAGCGGTACCTGCGTCAGAGTCTGGAAGTGGTCGCCAAGGTGATGGAGCTTCTTCCATCCCATGCGTTCACAACGTTGGTAAGAAGTCAGGAACAGTCATTTGTATCTTGTCATTGCTTTATGAAGTCATTGTTTTCTTTTGTTTTAAAACCTTATTGGTTTAAATTCTGCAATTCTTGTACTGTGATATTCTGCGGCTTTTGTTTAGTCAACTGCTAATAATGTCTCTCTCTGTCTCTGTCCTGTCCTCTCCTCAGTTCCCCATCCTTCAGGAGAACCTGGAGGTGTATCTGGGTCTGCAGCAGTTTGTCGTTACCACGGGAACAGGTGTGACACTGCCCCTCTAGACTCGATCAGGCAGCACTAACTTCTAAAGAGCCCCCCTATTTTACTGTCACAAGTGGGCGTGTCCTCCCAGGTGTTTAATGGATAGATAAGCATATAACAGTTGGATAATCCACTGGATAGGCTGGTTGACTGATCTAGTCATCATGTATCTGGGTGGACACTCCCACTTTGTGATGTCACTAGTGTGTTTATTCTCTCTACATCTTTCTCTCTCTCCAGTGCGGAGGCTGAACATCTCTGCGGAGAACGACCTTCGTCGGCTCCACTGCTCGCTGCGGGACCTCAGCTCCCTGCTGCAGGCCGTCGGGCGCCTCGCCGAGCACTTCATCGGAGACGTGTTCGCTGCGCGTTTCAACGACGCGCTGGCAGTCGTGGAGAGGTAGGTGGTCTTATCGGTCCCATCTTCTCGATTCCTGGTGGTCCTACCTTTCCTAACCCTTGGGGGAATCAAACCCCAACCTCCTACTGCCAGGGTTGGGGTTTAGATTCCCACTGGTGCCACCCCAAAAAAATTATTCACTGAAGTCACAGTATGTGTGCGTGCGTGCGACCGAACTTGTACGGCCATCCTAACGCCAGAACCACGTCTCCGATGTGTTGTGTTGTGGCAGGCTGGTGGAGGTGACCTGCTACGGTTCTCAGAGCAGCCTGTACGACCTGGAGACCGCTGTGCCTTCTGTCCTCAAACCAGACCTCATCGATGTGTGAGTACACCCCCCTTCCCACGCCATCCCCCTATAGACGGACATCCCGTTCACACACCTGAGGCAGCAATAAACCTTATGGTTACCGAGAGTTACTGTGTGGTCACATTAGCAGTATTGTAATCCATGTATTGGGGCGGCTGTAGCTCAGGATGTAAGAGCGGGTCTGGCAGGAAGGTTGCTGGTTTGATTCCCGGGCTCCGCCTAGCTAAGTGTCGAGGTGTCCCTGAGCAAGACACCGAACCCTAACTGCTCCTGACGTGTTGGTTGTTACCTTGCATGGTTGGTACCGCCGTCGGTGGATGAATGGGTGAATGTGGGGCCACTGTAAAGTGCTTTGGATAAAAGCCATATATAAATTCAATACATTTACCATTTATTTATAAAAGGTTTATTATACTTTATGACGGTACCCACTCCTGTGCAGCCAAATTTGTATTTATTTTATTTTATTTAACCTTTATTTATCCAGGCAAGCAAGTAAGAACAAATTCTTATATACAGAAGCAGCCTGACCAAAAAGCAAAGGCCTTTTTAGGGAAGGGGGAGGTGGGAGGCTGCAACAAAAACAAGGTTATGTACATACACACAAATAAAATAAAAATGTACAATAGTATACAAGAAAAAATTACAATAAATAAGGGAAAAAGAAGGAGAGGGAGAGCCAGAGGGAGAGAGAAAAAAGGGGGGAAGGTGGGAGGTAGGTGAGGGGGCTTAGGGAGAGGAGAGAGGGGGCTGAGGGCGATGCATGCGGTTGAGAGGCGATCAGCAGGTGCAACAGTCGGTTACAATCTGTTGCAGATTTTGTTTAAAAGCAGTGAGCAATGTGAGAACAGTGGGTTTGTGGGTGTTTTGTAAGGTGTTCCAGTCAGATGCAGCAGCAAATCGGAAGGCGTTTATGCAAATAAACTGTCAAATCACTTAGTTGAAACATTTTTTCCCACGCCTGGCTGTGAGCTCGTTCACAAGTGAACACGTGACAGGTCTTGTGTTCAAAGGTGTGACATTTCAATCAAATGTCCAACCCTGTCCCCTGTGACATTGAAACCACTGCTTAAAGCACTCCTATTATACCACCAGGTGTGATTAGTGTGTGATTAGCCTTACCAAGCGGTTTCAAATACCGGTTGGAATGGCCCCCACTTGATATCACAAGTTGTGAGTGTCCACCCAGATGTATGGTGGATAGATCAGCTGACTGCTACAGTCCACTGGGTCGGCTGGTAGGCTGATCTATCAGCATACTTCTAGGTGGACACTCCCACGTGCGATGTCAAGTGTGGCGATTTCGACCAGTTTTTGAAACCGCTTGGAATGGCTAATCACGCTCACACCTGGTGGTATAATAGGTCTCCTCTCTCTGAATCTCAAGATCATCTAATTTTGTGTGTGTGTGTGTGTGTGTGTGTGTGTGTGTGTGTGTGTGTGTGTGTGTGTGTGTGTGTGTGTGTGTGTGTGTGTGTGTGTGTGTGTGTGTGTGTGTGTGTGTGTGTGTGTGTGTGTGTGTGTGTACTAGCCATGCACAGGCCCTCGCTGCCCTGCAGGCCTACTCCCATTGGCTGGCCCAGTTCTACAGTGAGGTCCAGCGGCAGAACCAGACCCGCTTCATCAGCCTCATCACCTCCGCCGTGGACGCCAGCAGCCCTCTCCTCACTTCCAAAGTAACCTCCTTGCCCCACCCTCACTCTCCTCCCTCCTGACCCCACCCTCACTCTCCTCTCTCCGAACCTCACTCTCCTCTCTCCTAACCCCACCCTCACTCTCCTCTCTCCTAACCCCACCCTCACTCTCCTCCCTCCTGAACCCACCCTCACTCTCCTCTCTCCTAACCCCACCCTCACTCTCCTCTCTCCTAACCCCACCCTCTCTCTCCTCCCTCCTGAACCCACCCTCACTCTCCTCTCTCCTAACCCCACCCTCACTCTCCTCCCTCCTGACCCCACCCTCAATCTCCTCCCTCCTGAACCCACCCTCACTCTCCTCTCTCCTAACCCCACACTCACTCTCCTCCCTCCTAACCCCACCCTCACTCTCCTCCCTCCTAACCCCACCCTCACTCTCCTCTCTCCTAACCCCACCCTCTCTCTCCTCCCTCCTGGGCCCACCCTCACTCTCCTCTCTCCTAACCCCACCCTCACTCTCCTCCCTCCTGACCCCACCCTCACTCTCCTCCCTCCTGAACCCACCCTCACTCTCCTCTCTCCTAACCCCACCCTCACTCTCCTCCCTCCTAACCCCACCCTCACTCTCCTCTCTCCTAACCCCACCCTCTCTCTCCTCCCTCCTGGACCCACCCTCACTCTCCTCCCTCCTCGCCCCACCCTCATTCTCCTCCCTCCTAACCCCACACTCACTCTCCTCCATCCTAACCCCACCCTCTCTCTCCTCCCTCCTGAACCCACCCTCACTCTCCTCTCTCCTAACCTCACTCTCCTCCCTCCTGACCCCACCCTCACTCTCCTCCCTCCTGAACCCACCCTCACTCTCCTAACCCCACACTCACTCTCCTCCCTCCTAACCCCACCCTCACTCTCCTCTCTCCTAACCCCACCCTCTCTCTCCTCCCTCCTAACCCCACCCTCACTCTCCTCTCTCCTAACCCCACCCTCACTCTCCTCCATCCTGGACCCACCATCACTCTCCTCCCTCCTAACCCCACCCTCACTCTCCTCTCTCCTAACCCCACCCTCTCTCTCCTCCCTCCTGGACCCACCCTCACTCTCCTCTCTCCTAACCCCACCCTCACTCTCCTCCCTCCTCGCCCCACCCTCATTCTCCTCCCTCCTAACCCCACCCTCTCTCTCCTCCCTCTTAACCCCACCCTCTCTTGCACTTTTCATGATCAGTGCCATTTCCATTCTTTTATGTGTGTGTGTGTGTGTGTGTGTGTGTGTGTGTGCATGCATGCGTGCGAGAAAAGCATTTTCTCATGAGGTTGGACTTGTGGCTGACAACTGTTGTGTACAAAACAACAAAACCTACTTCCCCTTACATTTCAGCTTTTGGGGCCTTTTAACTTTTTCTCTTCTTTCTTTCTCCCTTTTCAAGTGTTTCTCAACATGTCCTCGCTTGTGTCTGCATTGGAATCAGTCGTTGCACATACCGACATTAAGCAGAGCTGTCGTCTAAATATATTTGAGCCGGAGACATTTCCTTCATCACAAAGAATCGTCGCATTGTAGCATTGCTAAGAGGAAACACATCAAAATACCACTGAACACCACATGCTCAGAATGTGATTATTTATTTATTTGCTGCTCGCTCGTGTTACTTTCATGACATGACAATATAATATAATATTTCGTTTGATGGAAGATTTGACCTGGATCCGGGGATACGTATTTATTTGAGGTTGGTATGCTTATGGAGTTGACTGGTAAACCGAATCTACAAATGCATTTTAGAAATGCATGATAAATATAAGATGATCTGCCAACATGTCAACTCTAAGTTCAATATTTAGTGTATATATGTACACATTGTGAAGATCCTACCAAGATCCTCCTCTTAGCCTCGAGTTCCAGTCTCTCTTATTGTGCAAGCGACTGTAGGAAGACCCTAGCATTTTGGGCAGCCCAGTAGGCGGGCCTTCCTCTCTTCTTGAGCTGTGATTGGGTCGATTGTTAACACAAGACGAAGGGGCGGAGCGTTGGCCAGCTCGATGTACCAATGTTCTGGCTGCAAACAGTCTAGGATCCTCCTAACGTGCAGTGCCGTGTGTCATGTGACCCACCAGGTGCCTGAGAAGCTGCTGCTCTCGGCGTGCCACCTGCTGGTCTCCATGGCGTCCACGGTGCGGCCCGTCTTCCTGGTGTCGCTGCCCGCCGTCCAGAGCACCTTCCGCCTCATCACCGAGAACCACGCTCCAGGGCTCCCCCCGGAGGTCAGTCTGCGTATCACTGCTCAACGGCACCTTTTTCTTTTCTGACCTTTTTCTATTATTGCAGTGATTCAGTCCATCAAAACATATCTGAACGAGAAACTTCCTCGATAATAAAACGTACCTGTCCACAAGTCAATGTCTGCTACACATTACATACTGACCCGATACCATATCCAAAACATAATACCCCAGAGTATTATGGCAATATTGGTGTTTACTGGTGTTCATCCATGTCATAAAATGAAATACTGACACGTGTGTATCAGTGTTGTTTTGAACGATATTGTTCTAAATGTTACTGGGTTGACATGGAGTCGCCTTCTAACAGATCTGTCTGTCTGTGGCTCTGTCTGTCTGTCTGTTTGTGTCTCTCTCTGTGTCTCTCTCTGTCTGCCAGGCTCACATGCTGGTGTGTCGGGCCCTGTCCAACATGCTGCTGCTGCCGTGGCCCAGCCTGCCGGAGAGCGAGCAGCAGTGGCCCACGCGCTCCAGCAGCCACGCCAGCCTGCTGGCCACCCTCACCCGCGACTACCGCACGCTGCGGGGCACCACCAGCCTGCCCCAGCAGCGCAGCCCTGAGCTGGGCAACAGTAAGCACCCCCGGCCCCTCCCCATCCCCAGGTCTGCATCAATTCCCTGATTGTCACGTTGTCCGGCAGACAGAAATGGCAGATTTGCGACTGCTTCTGGTGGGAATTCGCACACTGTCGCCGCCACTGCCTGTGATTGATGAACAATGCCACGTGAGCGCCATGTGGTTCCTTGATGGCGTTTAAGTGGACCGGCCCACACATCGCCAGATGGACTCTTCGCACCCCGTGTTTGGACGGCACTGTGTTTGACGGCACCCTGCGAACACACAGATTTCAGTAAATTGATCTTAATCTGCATGGGAGACTTGGCAGATCACCTCCTCTACCTTGTCCTTGTCTACCTCTCTGGCTTAGACAGAGAGGTGTGTGTGTGTGTGTCTGTGTGTGTCTGTGTGTGTGTGTCTGTGTTAAACATGCACTATTTGTGTGTCCCCCACCCCCCCTGCAGTGAAGATGGTGCTGCAGCAGACTCTGCCCGTTCTCCGAGATGTCGTGGACAGCATCTCGGGGAGTCCACCCAAATCTCGCCAGATCTGTTACCAAAGCCTGCAGGAGTCTGTCCAAGTGTTCCCTCGCCCTGTTCCCAGTATTTATTCAGCAGCCGGGTAAGCGCGTTACAATGTGCATTTACATTTAGCGGATGCTTTTTATCCAAAGCCACGGACAATAAGTACATTTCCACCAGTGCTGTCAGAAACAAAGAACTCAGGGTAGCCAAAACTAGAGCAGATTGACTTTTGGCAACAATAACCGGTAATGTTCGGTAATGGTCTGTCTCTAGATGTGACGGACGAGATGTTGAGCTTCTTCCTGACGCTGTTTCAAGCACTGAGGGTCCAGATGGGTGTTCCCTTCACGGGACAGATCATCCACACCTTCCTCAGCATGTTCACCAGGTAAATGACACCGATTAACATGTTTCGCCAGGTAAATGAACACAGATTAACATGTTCACCAGGTAATTGACACTGATTAACATGTTTGCCACGTAAATTACACTAATTAACATGTTCGCCAGGTAAATAAGGTATATTAACATGTTCACCAGGTATATTAGAACTCATATACACGTGTATAATACATGTTTCCACCCAAATTACCCTGGATTGTAGACCCAGGAACTACTTTTCAAGGCACTAAAATTGCTGTCTGCCTTTAGGTAAAGATTATGTAATTTAGACCCTGGTCCAAGTTCCTCCAAAGGTTCCTCGTCCCCGGGGAAGTTCCTGTTGTGGAAATTCTTTTTTTTCTTTTGTTTTGTTGACATGTCCCTGCTTGGAGTAAGGCCAACACTTGCTCTTTGACCAGCTTCGCTGCCGAAGTTGTCTTGTGGTTATGGTTAATGTTTAAACGCTTCCAGCCAAACATTCATTTCGTTGCCGTCACCTGATTCATGATAAACGATTTCCCCCTTATTCTTTCCTGATGGCTCAATAGTCAAGGTTTTATGTCTATTTACTAACCATGGGCCACACCACGTTTTCTTCCTATGCGGCACCATGGATGTGCACAGAGACGGATGTAGTAGCCTTGTTTATACAACCCAAGCGGCCCAGACGCCGAACCTTATGAACCTGAACAGTGCAGTTGACTCTTGATGTGCTTTCTTTGCAAACTTCATCAAATTAACATGAGGGCCCATACATATTCTATGCGATCTCTGAGTATCTGCATTCATCTTTTATTTCCGGAGGATACTGTCTAACAGGTTAAACAATTTTAACTTGGCAGACTCTTAACCCGGAGCAATTTTGCAGTGATTTTGCATAGATTTTACATTCTAAATGTATATCAATATCTATATGCACATTATAGATGCATGCATAGTTCAGAATTATCGTGAGTATACATTTTTCCATTATCACCCGGCCCTAACTCAAATTTTCCAAAATGTGTGTGGGTCTCTCTCTCTCTCTTTCTCTCTTTCTTTCTTTCTTTCTTTTCTCTCTCCCACCCCCCCCCCACCCCCAGGGAGCAGCTGGCGGCCAGCATCCTGCAGGAGGGCAGCACAGGGTGCCGCGTGGTGCAGAAGTTCCTGAAGATCCTGCAGGTGGTGGTGCAGGAGCCCGGCCAGGCCTTCAAGCCCTTCCTGCCCAACATCCTGTCCCTCTGCATGGAGCAGGTGTACCCCATCGTGGCAGAGGTCAGTCAGCAGCCACCCCCCTCCCCGCACCCTCCCATAGATCTGGGTGGTCGACCTCTAGGGATGGGTACCGAAACCCGGTACCACTATGGCACCGGTTCCTGGTCTAGTGTACTACATAGTCTACTATACTATAAAGTCATTA
This sequence comes from Coryphaenoides rupestris, assembly GCA_002895965.2. Lineage (NCBI taxonomy): Eukaryota > Metazoa > Chordata > Actinopteri > Gadiformes > Macrouridae > Coryphaenoides > Coryphaenoides rupestris. Next base: position 25,034 of record PIJE02003112.1, on the reverse strand, counting down.
ACACTAGGGCTGTGCCATATCGTATCGTTTATAGCAATACGTCCATTTTGTTATTTTTATCAACAAGTAATAAGCCAGCCTTTCAAATGATGACATAGTACAAAGGAACCGACTAGGTTTCAAACAATAAAGGCAATGGCAGCGCAGGCGTTCCCTGATCGATCACATGTCCGGGGTGCGATAGATAATGGCTTTTGAAGTCTTGTCATGAAACCTTTCCGAGATTGAGTGATCTCGTTCCTCGGCCGTTCTGACACCGAAAAATCGCGACGGTGCAGGGAAGCGTGCGCTCTATTCAGAGTTCTGGTCTTAAGTTCAAAGATATCCTAACCTCCTACCTGAAACGTGCCCCTGGACTCGGGGATATACCAACCTGAGATCAACGTGTGATCAATTGGTGCATGGGTGTTTGACTCCAAGACCACCGATTCATAAAGATCCTTGAATGTGTCCTTGAACATGTCTGAGCCCCCTCAGCATATCTGAATTCCGGTTTGATAAACACCTTCTCGCTCCCCCAGCGGTCGTCCCCGGACATCAAGGCGGAGTTGTTCGAGCTCCTCTACCAAGTCCTCCACCAGAACTGGAGGTACTTCTTCAAGACGTCGGTGCTGGCCAGCGTCCAGCGGGGGGCGGCCGAGGACACCATGGAGAACGAGGCTCATTTCACCGCCGCCATGCAGGTGGGTCCCTCAGCCGTCTACAGCTGACCTTATTCAGGTTAAGGTAATCAAATACTGGTGTTTGCATGGCAGTGTCTTATTCAGACTAGTGTCCGTCGGGTAATCGGGTTAATATCGGAATATTGCTGTCCATGTAAACGTGGCCTGGTCTGTTTTGAAATGGGAATTAATGTTTCAAATGTATTGTCTGAAGTGGGAATTACTGTTTTAAATGTACTATGTATGCTTGTGTGTACATAGTACCATCTTGGTCTCGGATACATCCGTCCTTTCATAATAAGTGTGTGTGAGCGACGCGTTCTTTGGACTACACCGTTGGATCATGTAGCTGTGTAGATCACTCGAGTGTTTTCTACCGTCGTCTAGATCTGATGTTTTCATCACCGGTATCTGCTCTAACACCTACCACGTACGTCATCTGTTGTTGTTGTTGTTGTTGTTGTTAATGTTAATTTTACTGTCCAGGCATTCGGCCAGTCGTTCCTGCAGCCAGACATCCACATCTTCAAGCAGAACCTGTGCTACCTGGAGACGCTGAACAGCAAGCACAAACTGTACCACAGAGTGAGTCCTCCCAACCCCCCCTTCCCCTGGCCGGCTCCCCTGAAACCATGAGCCACTGCTTACAACCAATTGGCGTACAGAATCACTCAAAGTTGTCCATCATCGGTGGAATAGCAGACGGCACATGCCTTTGCAAAAAAGGTCCCAAATTATCCCGATTTATAGGTCAATATTTATCACGATATAGCATGTTTTCTGGTAAATCATTTTATAAATAGCCTACCGGTATATAAAATAACCACACGGTAAGTCTTGTGTGTATTAAATACTTTACAAATAAAATAATAGAACAGCTATAGAACAGTCTGGCAAGTTCAGAAAATGACATTACTTAACTGTAATGCACCCTTTAAAACCAGTAAAAGACTACATTTATTTGTGTGTGTGCGTGCGTGTTCCAGAAGCTGTTCCGGACCTCCATGCTCTTCCACTTCACCAACGTGCTGCTGCAGGTGCTGCTGCAGAAGAGCCACGACCTGCTGCAAGAGGAGATCACGCTGGCCGTCTACAACATGGCCGCCGTCGACTTCGACGCCTTCTATGCCGGCTTCATGCCAGAGTTCCTGGCCGGCTGCCAGGGCGTGGACGCCAACCAGCGCACCGTGCTGGCGCGCAACTTCAAGCTGGAGCGGGTACGCGGTTTGACCGTTTTATATACATGCTAGACACACAGGTTCCACTGTACCCTTGTTTTTAAAAGAGACATATTATACCACCAGGTGTGCGCGTGATTAGCCCTTCCAAGTGGTTTCAGAATCTCCGTTTTTTTTACATCACAAGTGGGAGTGTCCACCCAGATGTATGGTGGATAAATCAGCCTACCAGTTGCTACAGTCCACTGGGTATCTTGGTAGGCTGATCTGTCCGGCATACTTCTAGGTGGACACTCCCATTTGTGATGGGAGTTCTGGAAATGAGTAAGCCATGGTTACCTGCTTGCTGTTCATGTGCCCGTTTGGAGCGGTCCGATTGCTGCTGCTGCTGCTTGCCAGCTCACACTCGAGTGGACACTCCACACTCAACTTCCTCGGGTCCTCACAGCGATACGCCCGGCCAAGTGTGAAGGCGATCAGATGAGCGGATGAGAAAATCGAAAGGACAGACAGACAGACAGAGAGATTCTGCTGATTCAATTCAATTCAATTCAATTGCCCCCCTAAGGGCAAGAAATGACTCCCTTAATTAACAAGGAAGAAATCTCGAGGAGGAACTCAGAGTGGGGGATCCCTCCTTCCAGGGATGGTTCAGAGTGCAATGGGTGTCATACGGGCATTTAAAAACGGGTAACAAAGCATGACAAATTGTAAATGACAAAGTACAAATAGTAAATGAGATAGTAATATTATGATAAGGAGAGCAAGCTGGTAGCCGTCAAGTGAGGTGGCCAGGTATCCACTCACGATCACAGCAGCACCCTAGATAATGGAGACAACATGAAGGTTACAGTTGGCTGTGAGGCAAGCTGTGAATATTAATCTCCTGTACATCAGTGTTCTTTCAAATGAATAAATGGACTGTCCAATTTCATGTTTGTGGGCCATGGCCAACAATTAAAATGGCAACGACTACAGTAATGCAGTAGCGCAGAAGCCCACTGTTAAGCCACCTGTGTCCTGAACCAGACTACCGTTACTCATTGACTCAACAGGCCTCTGATGATTTCTAAACTCCACCGTTCTCTCTGTTCTCTCCCTCCCGCCCTCCAGGACCTGCCATCCTTCACCCAGAGTGTACACCGGCTAGTGAACGACCTGCGCTACTACAGACTGTGCAACAGCAGCTTGCCCACAGGCACCATAAAGCTATAGCACACACACACACACACACACACACACACACATACATACATACATACATACATACATACATACATACATACATACATACATACACAGATTAGCCCATTGGTGCCAACCACTTAGGCCAACCAACGCGCCCTCGCCCCCCATGGCCTGGGTTGGAGTCCTCCCAGGGTCCTACCTTCCACCAGCCAGAAGAAGAAGGCTCTTCTGTTGCGGGGGGGGGGGGGGGTTGTTGGACGACTGATGACAATGCTGCTGCTGTTGTTTTCTTTTTAATTATTAATTTCTGCTGTAGGTATTATTATTTTTGTTTGTTTTAAAGGCGGGGCCCTCCTTGGCGTTTCCTCAACGCCAAACAGTGACTTTAGGCACCAGGAGCCATCTGAGCCAGGCCCCCCTTTTCCTTTATCTTTTTTTTTTTTTACCCACGATGCATCTGCGAGACCAGCCCCCGGCGGGGGACTGAGCACTTTCCGACTCGATTAAGAGTTTTTTTTATCGATAAGTCTGCTTTTATTGATCTCGAGTTTAGTTTTTTCTCCATCTCCAAAGGAGACTTAATCTCTTTCATATCATTCCATTGTGATGCGGAGAAAACATGCTTGATAAATAAAGTGTCTAATGTTTTTTACATGAATCTCAGGACTGCGTTATTGACGAGTATATGCATTATTTATTCTTAAAATGGTTTAAACAACATTGATTTGTAAGCTTTTATTTTCAATATTTCTCTACATTTCAACGACTTAATGAATTTGAACGTTTGATTTCCAAATCAATCCAGTCATTTTTTCACCGGGAGCATGCTGGGATATTATCAGTGATCAATGTTGTTATTGGTGCTTGAAATTCAATGCCCGCCCACCTGGACTGAGTGATCCAATGTCAAATGACCACCATGGCATTATAGCCAGGGGATGATGGCCAAAAAATACATCTATATTTATTGTATTTCGAATTAAACTATAGTTGAGCCACCATTTATAGCTACAATACTGTAAAGCACTATAAAAGCGCTATATAAATATCCATTTACCAAGAGCTATAGGGTAAATAGCTGCAGAACAGAACGTCTAGCCCACAGTGAAATGACCCCTTTTCAGTGTTTATTTTTCTTTGGTCATTACCCCCCCGGACGTACAAGGCTCTTTGGCCAACCCTGACGTCAGAGCCAGTAGTTTAGTTATTCATCTTTTGAATGCTGGAATCATGTTGTCAGTGTTTGTTAGGTCTAATATGTCACTATAATATTTGGACTCAATGGGTGAGCAAACTGCAAAACATGGTGTCATTTTCCTAATATGGGATGATGAATAACAAAGCTATTCTTTTTCATTTAAAAACGAGTCTATATATTTGGGCTTGGAACAGTTGCAGATTTTGCAAGTGATCAACCCCTTATCTCAGGGTATCTCCAATGGTGGTACATGTACCCCTAGAAGGATTATAAGGGGTACTGGGGACATTTTCAAATCATGTATTTTATTTATTGTTTTGATATTGGTTAACCTTCTAATCAAAATAATGTAAATCTGAACACTTGTGCTAAGATCATTCCAACGAGAGAAGAGAGAGAGAGAGAGAGGAAGGTTTTTTTAATAAAATAGTTTGAGGAACACTGAGGACCCTGATGGGGTGTGTGTGTGTGTTTAGGTGGGGGCGGGGCGGTTGGGAAGTGGCCTGCGGGTCGCTGCTGGCACTAAGTACTTTTTTTTTTTAAGGTGATTTAAATAAAGCAAGAGGTCACGTCTGCTTGCCACTCGTTCGCCTCATGTCTTCGGCGAGCTGATCTATTATTATTATTATTACTACACACACACACACCAGCCTGCACAGAGCCGTGCCGATACTGCCTCGTAACAGCTCAGTTGTAGGTCTGTTCAGTCATCACTTCGTCAGGACATCTCGGACACATTTTACTGTCATGATCCACTCGCCGGGATGCGTGTTCAGGGGTCTCCTGCAGCACGGCCGGTGTTTTATGAGGACTCGGGGGGCCGCCGCTGCTGCTCCTCTGGTGCTGCACAGCGGCTCCACACACCGGACCCAAGCCAGTAGGTACCCAAGCCAGCTGCTCTTGTACACAATGTTAATAACAGATCATAATTCACTTTTATTTTTTTTATCAACTTTTTTGCATGGAAAGTTGAATGCTGTGTTGTTGGACTGTCTAATGGATACACTCCGCATACCTTTACAGATAAGATGAGATGGAACTTTATTCATCCCGAAGGAAATTATTGTGCCAGGTTGCATAGCAATATATTAATTAACAATTGAGAAATAAACAGTAGAATAATACAAATAAAACAGCAGATTTACAAATTTACAGTAAGTAGCCTAAGTCCTAGGAAAGGTCTAAAAATATAGGTAAGATATTCAGTCCGCAAAAACAATTTGGCAATAATTGAAGTGTAATAATGGGTAATAATAGTGGTAAGAGGAAGTATTGCACATGATATAAAGAATATTAAGAATATTGCACATAATGATGAAAAGTAATGTAGCATGGTAATATTTTAATATGGTAATATTGCAAGGATAATATTGAGAAGAAGTATTGCACATGACATTAAGAATATTGTACATGATGATCAGAGGAGATGAGAGGCAATATTGCAAGGTAATATTTAGAGGTAACATATTAATAATATAGTGCATGATATTGAGTATTATGCACAATAAAAAAACGTTTAGAGATAGTTCAGAGTTCCCCAAGTCTGACCACAATGACCGTGCATTCCATGATTGTGTGTTTTCTCCTCATCTTATAAAGTGTGAGAGAAACAATCCAAGTCAGCAAAAGTCCACATTATTCTCTCTTATTGGCAGAAAGGTTAAATAGATGACCGTTAACCTGTTGATCTGCAGTTCACACAGTCGGGCAGACAGGACTCTGGAAAACCACGTGTCGCACACAAAATGACAACAATCACACACACACACACACACACACACACACCACACACACACATACTAGGAGCCACGCCATCGGCTGCTGTTTTATTGGATACTTGTTGCAGAGAGTCACATGTAGATAATAGTAATGAAGAGTGGCCTGCCGTGCATTAGCTCGTCGTTCAACCTACGACGTTAACCTCAGTCTGGCAGTCAATCTTTCCAATGCTATGCAATGGGATGTTGTGGGACTGACTACCCAGGGCCCAAAGTGGAGGGAGGGGGCCCCCGCTAAAAGCCTGAAATTAAGTTTGTTTTTATTTGGATTTCTTTTCTTCTGAGTAATTAGTGGCACGACTACAGTAAAAATTGGCTAAATAAATTGGTTGATTTGTATCAAAAAGAGTAAAACTAAATACACTGGAGGGCCCCTGTCACCCTCTTACAAAATAAATACTTAAACAAACATGAAGAAAATAATGTTCTCTTAAGCATGATGCTACTCCAAGCAAACCTCATTTAACCACATAGTAAAAGTATCACAGTATTATATGGGTCCATATATATATATATATATATATATATAATGATGGTCTAAATTATGTTAAAATGGGTTTTTGTAAAATAACGTGACATTTTTTCCCCCTCGGCCATGGTGGGGCCCTGTATGGTTTCTTTTCACGGAGCCCCCAAATCCCTGTTGCCGCCCCTGATTGTATGCGATCATGTGTAACACGTACCGGTGGTCCATCCGCATGGGCGGTTGCAGCGGGGGGCCAACAGGGGCCCAGTGCCCCCCTGTAACACTGAGGGCCTTGGACCCCCCCCCCCCCCCACCCTTCCGTGTGGACCCCGAATGAAGAGTCTACATGAATGATACAACCATCGAGTGCGCTATTTACTGTGTGTGCTGAATGGATCTCAGAGCCGCCGCCGTGTGTCCGTTCCGCCACCAGGTGTCGCCGGTGGCGCGGAGCGGACGCTCATCGCCGTGAAGCCCGACGGAGTGCAGCGGAGACGCGTCGGGGAAATCATTCAGCGCTTCGAGCGACGGGGCTTCAAACTGGTGGCCCTGAAGATGCTGCAGGTGAGGCCACGGAAAGGTCTCTCATGAACAAGCCACTCATCATTCAACACTTCTGGATTCTATAGGCTGTATTCCCCATTCCTACATTTTCTAGAACAGCTTATTTTTTTGATATATCTTTATTATGTAGGCTATATTGTCTTATCTTTAGTATGTATATTGTGCCATTCCCAGTATATATACTGCATATATATTTTCTTTTCAACCTATATATCTTTTTTTTCTCTCTTCTGTTATTTTTTGCCTACGTCCTGGAGTCAGAATGGCCTTTGGTTGTGATGTACATGTGACAAATAAAACACATTGACTTTTTTTTTCGAAATAGGACACTATATCGTCGTAATTATAGTAATTTGCCAATGTGTATCTTAATGTCAACTCCCTTTCCCCACCTTCCACTCCCCCCCTCCCATCCTCTACATTCCCTCCCCCCTTTTCTTCCTCATCCTCCTCTCCCTCCTCCCTCTCCCTCCCTCCCTCTCCTGGGGGTTAGGCATCCGATGGCCTCTTGTCTCAGCATTACTGCCAGCTCGTGCAGAAGCCCTTCTATCCCAACCTGGTCGACTACATGACCTCGGGGCCTGTGGTCGCCATGGTAACGTCCCCTCTGCCCCCCCCATCTTCATTGAACTTTTGTCGTCTTTGTTTATTAATGTTTTCCTTTTTTAGAAAATGTGTTCCGATAAGGGCTCCTATTATACCACCACATGTGGGAAGTTTGCTGGATATATCAGTCTACCAGTTGCTAGGGTCCACTGGGTATAGGCTGGTAGGCTGATCCTTCCAGCATGCATCTGCAGGGTGGATACTCCCACTTGTGATGTCATGAGGAGGTGGGGGGAGGATTCTGAAATGGCTTGCAATGGCTAATCACACACACACCGTGGTGGTATAACAGGAGCCCTTTCATATTGGTAGCTTTGTGACGCCCATTTTAATGTGACGTCCAACTCGTTGACGTTCCCCCACACTTTGCTGAGAAAAAAGGCTCTTGTAGATCCAATCGTTGACCTTAGAGGACCGATTCTAATCGACGGAGGTGTTGCGCGCAGGTGTGGGAGGGCCAGAACGTGGTCCAGTCGTCTCGTAGGATGGTGGGTCCCACCAACCCGGCCGAGGCCCAGCCCGGGACGGTGCGCGGAGACTTCAGCCTCCACGTCAGCCGGTGAGCTCACGACGAGCCAAATAACGATCCTATTAGCATG
>PIJE02003112.1:6795-11795 GCA_002895965.2 Coryphaenoides rupestris | reverse complement strand
GAGTCAAGACGCGAGTGTGTTGTGTGTCGTGTATGTCAGGTCTTATTGGTGTGTCACTATGGAGGTGGACTTACTACTCGTCGCTTTGCTGTACCCCAGAGGCAGGCCTTTCCGACGTGGCTGAGGCAGGGTCCTGCAAAACGGCGTTGTGCAGCCAGTTAGTCAACTTGCTGCCACTGTCCCAGAGTTCGACTTTACGATGACATTCTGCTGTCACCCTTCACCACTCCATATCCTCATCATATCCTAGTTGTATATATAAGCGACTTCCAGTACACGTGAGACAGTGGAGTAAAAGAACACACTACTACTACTACTACTACTACTACTACTACTACTACTACTACGGAAGCTTGGTCATGGAGCACATTGCATGACCAAGCTTCTAAGAATTACAGGACAGAGTACAGAATAGCTTGAGACAACAGAACACTATGAGTCAGTCAGTGTGTCTCAAGTGTCTCGAGTCATTTCAGCTCTCAATCCAATATCTTTGACATTACGTGGTGCACATCTTGGTGCTTGAATTGTTCACCATTATAACAACAGCGGGTTGCGTAGCTATTCTACAATGTTTAGTCAAGAAGTTCCAAAATGGCGGCCTTGAACGTATTTTATGGTACTTCAGATCACATGATTGATGAAAAAAAGAAGATAAGATAAGATAAAACTGTATTGATCCTGAAGGAAATTCTTGTGCCAGAGGTTGCATAGCAACAGAATAATAAACAAGAGAAATAAACAATAGAATAATACAAATAAAATAACACATTTTTACAGTAATTCTAAGCTTAATAGAAATATAAAAATATAAAAATATAGTCAACATATTCAGTCAGCAAAACAAAACAAGTTGGCAATGGTATTGCACATGACCCTCCTGTACAAAACGGCCAATGACGGATTAACACCCGAGTGGGTATACATACCTCTGTGGCCATCCTGCTTGCTCTGGAAGCATCTTGTCTGTGCTGTGCCTCGACCAGGTCCTCCCAGGGCTGGCCGTCTGGGCCCTTTGGTTCCCAACCGTCCAGGAACACGGGAGTGTAGGGAGGGACAGACATACCGAGCTGGGAACTGGCAGCATGGGCAGAAGGTGGCTCATGAAAACAGCAGGTAGTATAACAATACTATCGTGATGATAAATACAATAGCCTTCATTTATATAGCACTTCAAATACTGAGACACTTCAGAGATTAAAGTCATGGTGAAAAATAAAGAATGATGAAGCAGACAGCTTTTTGTATAATCCGCACCTCATGCAGAGAACGAGGAATGACTGGGTGTGTGCCCATTAGGCAGGATTTTGAAGGTTTTGTCATGAAAAGAAAAACGCTGTGGTTTTACTGTACGGCCATTCGCCTGTGTGTGCAATCAATGGCCAGGCCAAGGTCAATGGCCTCGGTGGAAACCTCACCCTAGAAACCTTTAGAATTCTATAATCTCTCAAAATAAAGCCTGTAGTCAATTAGCTTATTGTCCAAGAGCGTTCACCTTCCAACCATGAGGCTTTTGGTTGTGGAACCCAGTCTGAGTCTGAGAAGCAGCCATTACATTGGCGCCCGTGACCCAAATGGGTACGGTAAGGTTAAGGGGAGGTGAGTGGACTGAAGGAAAGAAGTTTAGTCCAGGATTTGTTTTGCTCTGGTTTGGGTTACAAGGCTTCCTCAAGAGGCTAGCTAGGTAGGAAGCTATGTAGCTAGGAAGCTAAGTCAAATAGGATGGTCGATTAGGACGCTAAGAAGTTAGACGGCTAAATTTCTCCAAGATAGTTAAGAAGTTAGGTGGTTGGGTAGTTGGAACATGAAGTAGTTTAGGGTCTAGCTAGCTGGATCGTTACCTGGGTGAAGTCCAGTTGTGTCCGAGTGTAGTCCAGAGACTTTTCTCCTCCTGGGTCAGGTGTTCCTGTAGCAGTGACACGGCTCCGTTGGTCAGGGCAGGACTGACCACGGAGGCTCCCAAGTCTGGCCCTCCGGTGGTTTTGACCAACTGTGAAGGAGAGACCACCACACAGACACAATCAGTCAGTCAGTCAGTCAGTCAGGCAGTCAGTCAAACTGATAAATCAGACAGAGAAGCCGAGTACATGTACCAGATCTAGAGGAACGAAGACGTGATGAAGCAGTTCTGGGGCATTGGGTTCGGCAATCAATGACTTGAGGTGGTCCTGAAGAAACCAGTCAGTTGAGATGGGAGGATGTGACTCGTTCGATTCGATTCTATTAAATTCAATTCAATGATTAACCAAAGTCTTTTTTTCCAGCTTGGAAACGTTTGTGCTCACCAGAAGACTGAAAGAATACTTGATTTTCTGAAAGATGGCCACAAATTCCTCCTCGCCTGGTGGGCTAGCTTTCATAGTCAGCAAATCTTCTGCAAAACAAAGACAATATGTCTCAATTACTTTATTGTGCACTGGCAAAACCAAGACAATTAAAGAGCATTGGGCGATAAACATATTACTTCCTGTTAGATATGTATCAGCCTACATTAGTGTTAATTTGTGTTAATTTATGAAAACACATTGAATAACCCCTAGTAGGCAAGTAGATTTTCATGGTAACACTTCCACCTCAATGCAATACTAGACCTAAGCAAGTTAAACTCCAGTAACACTCCATGAGTAAGGACCTTGAATGTCAGAAGAGATCAGTAGCCCTACCTAATTCCGATACCTGTTATTACCTGTGATTAGTCATTCATTCAGCAGGCGTTTACACCCGAAATGACGTACAGCTCCGATATGTGCGCGTCGTCACAGCAAGCAGCTAACTACGACGACGACAGGAATCCCAAGCATGCGGCAGCACAGAGATCATCATCGTCTTTCATCACCATCCATATTTCTGCTACTACTGCCCTCACTTGTGCATCTCTTCTTGTTATTGTTTTGGATACTTTTGACTTCTGAATGCCTCCTACATGCTGTCGTCTGCCACGTCACAAGAGTTTCACTGTGCAGAACGGCCCTGTGTTGTGATGTACGCGTGACAAACACAACACTTTGACTTTGACTCTGACGTGGTCACCGTCGCCTCACCATCTTGGGCTTCCTTCTTGCTCTTCCTGCTGCGTTTCTTCTGCTTCCTGCGCTGGTTGAGGATGCCCTGGGCCTCGGCCGTCTGCTGCAGGCGGCCCATGAAGCGCTCCACGTCGTCGAAGCAGTGGTTCAGCATCTCCTGCACACACACATGTACACACATAGGCACACACGCACGGCAAACGCACACACACACACACATAGACTGCTGCTGGGAATTTCTGTTGCATTCATGCTGACACTGTACAGTACGGTAGAGTAGCGAAACAATGTCTGTGTTCCATTCATTTATTGCCATTTTGTTTGATTTTCTGTACTGCTAACGTGCGTACTTGGAAGGGGAAAGTGGCTGGGTGATTTAAATTAATATAGCCTATATATATATTTCTATTTTTAAAAAGCTTAACCAATCGCCAGTGGGTGTAGTTGTAGAAGTAGTTGTAGTAGTCATAGTAATGATATTTTTGTTTCCAAATAATGTCCTATACTTTTTGCTGTGACACCCTATAGTTTCCCATCTGGGATTAATAATGTGCATTATATCTTATAACAACCGTAGCAAAATATATATAATAATAATGATGAAAACAATAGTTAACATGAATAGCAGACCAGACAAGCCTCTGGCTCACAGAGATACAGTATACAGACTATACAGACGGACGGACCCGAGTGTGCGATGCAAGAGCACTTCAGAGGTTTATGGTCACTCTGTGTGTCTTTGCATGTTTATGGTTAGTTACTGGTCTCTATATTTGCATGTTAGTGGTTACTGTGGGACATGTTGGATGCATATTGTGGTTGTGGGAGGGACTCGTTCATCCATGGGTGGTGTAAGTTAGCAGAGCCGAGTCCCGACACATGTTGAACGAAATCTAACCCTGGATCTAGGAGTCTGATATGTTAAAGCAGGACTTCTGGCGGGAGGGGAGACGGCACATAGCCTGGGCACCAGTGACGAGGAGGGCTGGAGTCAGGCCTTGTTTCCTGTTTCATGAAAAGGGGAATCACACTGCTCAGCCTCCCCGGGAAAGTTTATTCCAGGGTGCTGGAAAGGAGGCTCTGGCGGATTGTCAAACCTCAGCTTCAGGAGGAACAATGTGGATTCCGTCCTGGCCGTGGAACAGTGGACCAGCTCTTTACCCTTGCAGGGTTGTTGGGGGGGTCATGGGAGTTTGCCCATCCAGTCTACATGTATTTTGTGGACTTGGAGAAGGCTTAAGGTCATGTCCCCCGGGGAATCCTGTGCGGGGCTGTTGGTAAGAGCCATCCGGTCCTCGTACAACCAAAGTGAGAGCTGTGTCTGGATACTCGGCACAAGTCAGCCAAGGTTTACGGTTGCGTGGCCGTATCTCTTCATGTAAAGTATCCCTCTTATAACTCTGGGTTATGTTGTGAGAGGAGTGTGTTATGCATACGTACCACCTCTCTGTGTGGATTCGTCGAGGGAGATGGGGGATTTGTAGAGGAAGACTGGGGTTTCACCACAGCGCCACTGTTCACTGAACAAGAGGAAGACAGACAGACTTCAGGGAATCATCAGTGAGTCAGTCTGTCAGTCATTCCTGCATCTCACATGCTCACCTGCTAAAACCTCCAAACTCTGTAGTATTATATATAGCACACACACACACACACACTCACTCATTCACTAATTTACTCACTCACACACGCACTCACCCACACACACACACACACACACACACACACACACATCCTAGCAAGGTCACACACCACGGCTGTAACCCCGGGTTACGTACCCTGGCTGAAGGGCCTGGTGTACATGGCAAAGCCGTCTACGGGACGCTGGTCCTCCGGGGCGATCATGACCCGCACCCCCGAAGGCTTCCGCGCGACCAGTGGAGGGGAGGCGACGGTGGCCATCTGATGCAGGACCCACAGCAAGTGTCCATTGATGTGGGTCAAGTCACATCAAGTCACATCAAGTCATCACCACTT
>PIJE02003111.1:43699-47349 GCA_002895965.2 Coryphaenoides rupestris | reverse complement strand
CTAGCAATTACGGGCTTCTAGGCGTACCTAGCATTGCGTTACAGCATGGCATAATGGCATGGTGTTGCATTACAGCTATAGCATGTAGGTACACCTAGCTAGCTAGCATGGCGTTAAAGCAATTACGGGCTTCTAGGCGTACCTAGCATTGCGTTACAGCATGGCATAATGGCATGGTGTTGCATTACAGCTATAGCATGGAGTTACACCTGGCTGCCGAGCATTACACAACAGGCGTACCTAGCATGGCGTTACAGCTAGCATGGAGCATATGGAGCTATACATGGAGTCAGTCACGGCAGCTACAGCAGCGTCGCCGCCGCCTTCGTCGTCGCTAGCCCGGAGTTATAGCGAGCGAGGAGTTATAGCGAGCGAGGAGTTATATCATTGTGCTTGGCCGGCCGGCCGCCGCTTGTGCTGACTACAATGTTATCTTGTCGGGGGGCAGCAGCGGACGTTTTGATGTCAGCCCGAGGTTAGAGTTTATGATAAGACAAGCCGACCCGGGGTCAGAGTGGCTCGTGCAGGAGGGACGGCGAGGGGTGTGTTGGGGGGGGGCGGAGGCCACACACACATAAATTGTGTGTGTGGCCTCCGCCGAGCGGGGACGGGGGACGGGGGACGGGGGGCAGGACGGTGACAGTGTGTGACACGCACGCGTTCATGGCAATTTGGCTTCTCAATGTCACCGGAGGCTCCTTTTCTTCTGTCTCACATGACCTGTTTCTATCAGAGAGGGGACCGCCGACGTGACGGGGAGGGGCGTGTGTGTGTGTGTGTGTGTGTGTGTGTGTGTGTGTGTGTGTGTGTGTGTGTGTGTGTGTGTGTGTGTGTGTGTGTGCATTTGAAAAAAGGACATAATGTGTGTGTGTGTTTGTTTATTTGTGAAGGAGAGACCATAAATTAAGTGGTGTGAGGGGGTGAACGGGGGGTGTATTGTGTGTCTTGTGTGTTGGAGAGTGTGTGAGTGATGATGTAGGAGTTGACACGAGGAGTGTAGTGGTCTAAGGAGTGTGGAGGAGCTCGGGTATTGATAGTTCGTGGGAGACAGTGTGTGTGTGAGTGTGCTGTGTGAGTGTGTGTGTGTGTGTGTGTGTGTGTGTGTGTGTGCGTGCATGCATTTGTGTGTTGTGTGTGTGTGCTGTGTGCTGAGTGCATGTGTGTACTGTGTGGTGACAGAGAGAGAGAGGGAGAGAGAGGGGAGAGAGATAGGGGGGTGGTGTAAATGTGAGGGAGCGCATTGTGTATATGAGAAGGTATGAGAGAGGAGAGTAAGTAAGAGTCTTGGTGTGGTTGAGGGTGTGTGAGGTGGTATGTGGGGTTTGAGAGCGCAGAGAGACGGAGAGAGAATGGTCAGAAAGGGAGCTCTTCCAATAAGTGGTGTTGGAGTGAAGGCTATAGCAGATGAGACGAGAAGAAAGGAGGAGGCTCACTATTAACGGTGCTAGATGTATGTTGGCTGAGAGGGTGAGAGTTGTTATGTGAGAGAGAGGAGAGGAGAGGCATGTCTGTGGGGGAGAGGTGTGGAAGGTGAGACGATGAGTACTGATCTAATGGTCTGCTGCTGCTGAGAGCCTGTGACGTCGAGTTCCAGGTCAGACATGCTAGCATGGTAGATGGAGTAGCGGAGGTCACACATGGTTTCAGGACTGTGTAGCGTAGACAGCACTGTTGGTTGATGTCACACGCGTGTAGCAAGAGCAAAGAGAGAAGAGAAGGAAGAGCAGAAGAGAAGAGTAGTCCGTGTCTGATGTGAGTGAAGAGTTGAAGAAGGCAGAAGAGAATAACTGTCTGTCGTTGTTTGAGCACGCCTCGCGCTATGACGCTTGAGTGAGAGAGAGAGTATCGCTCCTGTGGCTGTCGAGAGTGCAGTCGCATCACTGACACGCGACGAGAGAGATACTGGCATAGATAATGGTGTGCCAGAGTGCAGCACGAGTGCCACGTAGAATGCAACCGAACATAGCAACAGAAGTAAACAGCTGTGTAGGAGCACGGACATGCACGCACGCACTCAAGAGCGCAAGACTAGGAACGCAGAGGAGGAGCGAGGCAAGAACGAAGTACTTATCTGTGTGTGGAGTGATGTTGGAGTGAGAGAGCACAGCGACGAGCACAGACTAACTCCAGTTCATCGACAGTGTCGTGAGAGTGCGAGACGCGAGAATGCACGCTGAGCTAGCACGCTCGCAAACTGAGAGAGACGATGAGCAAGGCTAAGCATTGAAAGTCGATGAAGCAACAGCGTACGAAAGCTGAAAGTGTGGAGTGAGTGAGTGAGCAGAGTAATGAACATAAGCTGTGAAGTGAGATGAGTACAACGTGTCTACGTAACAGAGCTACCAGAGAAGAGAAAACAAACATGACAACACAAGAGTGAGAGTGAGTGAGTGAGTGAGAGAGAGAGAGAGAGAGTATATCTGTGTGTGAGTGAGTGAGTGAGAGAGAGAGAGTATGTCTGTGTGTGAGAGTGAGTGAGTGAGTGAGAGAGAGAGTATGTCTGTGTGTGAGAGTGAGTGAGTGAGAGAGAGAGAGAGAGTATGTCTGTGTGTGAGAGTGTGAGTGAGTGAGAGAGAGAGTATGTCTGTGTGTGAGAGTGAGTGAGTGAGAGAGAGCGAGAGAGTATGTCTGTGTGTGAGAGTGAGTGAGTGAGTGAGTGAATGAGAGAGAGAGAGAGAGAGAGTATATCTGTGAGAGAGAGAGAGAGAGAGTATGTCTGTGTGTGAGAGTGAGTGAGTGAGAGAGAGAGTATGTCTGTGTGTGAGAGTGTGAGTGAGTGAGAGAGAGAGAGAGAGTATGTCTGTGTGTGAGAGTGAGTGAGTGAGAGAGAGCGAGAGAGTATGTCTGTGTGTGAGAGTGAGTGAGTGAGTGAGTGAATGAGAGAGAGTATAGTCTGTGTGTGAGAGTGAGTGAGTGAGTGAGAGAGAGAGAGTATGTCTGTGTGTGAGAGTGAGTGAGTGAGTGAGAGAGAGTATGTCTGTGTGTGAGAGTGTGAGTGAGTGAGTGAATGAGAGAGAGTATGTCTGTGTGTGAGAGTGGAGTCTGTGTGTGAGAGTGAGTGAGTGAGTGAGTGAGAGAGAGAGTATGTCTGTGTGTGAGAGTGTGAGTGAGATAGAGAGAGTATGTCTGTGTGTGAGAGTGAGTGAGTGAGTGAGAGAGAGAGAGAGAGAGAGTATATCTGTGTGTGAGTGAGTGAGTGAGAGAGAGAGTATGTCTGTGTGTGAGAGTGAGTGAGTGAGTGAGAGAGAGAGTATGTCTGTGTGTGAGAGTGAGTGAGTGAGTGAGTGAGAGAGAGAGTATGTCTGTGTGTGAGAGTGTGAGTGAGATAGAGAGAGTATGTCTATGTTACACTACTACTACACTGGAATGACTCATGACACACTACTACTACAAGGGAGGGGGGGTGTTGGGGAGAGAGAGAGAGAGAGAGAGA
The DNA here is from genome assembly GCA_002895965.2 of Coryphaenoides rupestris. Classification (NCBI taxonomy): domain Eukaryota; kingdom Metazoa; phylum Chordata; class Actinopteri; order Gadiformes; family Macrouridae; genus Coryphaenoides; species Coryphaenoides rupestris. The sequence continues at coordinate 43,916 of PIJE02003111.1, read as the reverse complement.
GAGAGGGTAGTAGACAGTGAATTAAGTGAGTGTGTGTGTCTGTGGAAATGTGTGTGTGACTGTAGAAATATGTGAATGCATATGTGTACAAATGTATGTGAATGCATATATATAACACGTGTGTGTGTGTGTGTGTGCGTGTGCATCTGTGTGTGCATGTATGAATGTGTGTGTGTGTGTGTGTGCCTGTGTATGCATGTGTGTGTGTGTAGAAATA
>PIJE02003111.1:36199-38699 GCA_002895965.2 Coryphaenoides rupestris | reverse complement strand
CCACCACCACAACAACAACGACGACGACGAACACACGACAGAGAGGGGGGAAAGGAACAGGAACGGCGGAGGACTCCATCCATCACACTCGGGCCCGCGGTGTCATCGCAAGCGGCACGATTAATGTCTCGTATTGATCCGTCGCCATGAAAAAAGCATTCCTTTAACAGGAGAACGAGGGCCCCCCCCCACCTTTTTTACAGCCGGGGCAGCGGAGTGATGGAAAACGTTTGGCTCACTAAAAGCTAATCGCCATCGCGCCGGGAATGACGGGACACTTTGACGGAAATTCATCACAAACACGTGGAAATAAAAAAAAACATTATGTTGTCTCATTCTTAAAAAAAGGTAACGAAAGGTATCCAAGTATCTTAACATCGACGGCTGTGATTTAGGCTTTTCGGCCGTTTTATTTTTATTAGAAAGGCTAAACTACGCTTATATGAACTATATGCGCTTTTTGTCCTCCGTATGAATAATGCATTGGATTTCAAGCCATTGTAATTCAACGCCGGTGAGTTAAAATAGATGTTAACCGCGTTAAACAGTGTCAAGCTAGTTCCCGCGCGTAAAAAAGAAAAAGGGGAGAAGCTTTGATGACGCGAGCGTAATGCGTCCCGGTGGAAACGGTCAAAGCAACTGTCAGAGGAACTTATCCTGACGGCTTCCATATCGCTAACCCTGACGGAGGAGGAGGAGGCGGAGGAGGAGGAGGCGGCGGCTGGTGATTTATACTGCGGCTAATCCAGTAGTTAGCCTCGGCGCTAACCCACTTAGCATTGCTTTGTCGACAGGCCTATTGTTTCACCTCGGCCTTTCTGTTCCATTACAGCCAATGACAGAAGGGCATTGTGGGAAATGGTGTGTGTGTGTGTGTGTGGAGTGGGTGGGGAAGTCACTTTAAATTGTCAAGGCACAGATCAGGGGGGGGATCAGGTATTAACCAAAAATATTAATATTCAAAAATGCGATGCCACCTACCAGCTCGCTAGACCTTGCGTGAGCCGTAAGCAGCTCATTAACTGGGGAGCTGAGGTCAGACGAGAGACGAGACCAGCTGAGGCCTTTAACCACGGAGCTCTCTCTCTCCCTCCCTCCCTTCGTCTCTCTCTCTCCCTCTCTGAGGAATAAGACCTGCCTGCATCGCAGATTCACTTCAAAGTCTCCTGAGTTCAATTAATGGTGGATTAGTGTCTTAGAGAGAGAGAGAGAGAGAGAGAGAGAGAGAGAGAGAGAGAGAGACTGTGGCCGCGGTGGCTGTCCACCGCCCGCCCACATCACACCTCTCGTCTCTTTACGGAGGCCCCGGACGACCGTCGTCGCAGCAGACTACAACCGGGGGCCCCGTAGCCATAGTAACGCTGCTGTCACAAAGGAGGAGCCCACTACAGCAGGTGACGCGGGTTCTTTTTTGCTCCAAGTTGGAAAATAATAACCCTTGATGTGGAGGAACTATAGGAGTATCTATGAAAGAAGTGATTACATTTGGGGAGCAAAATTATACGCTTTTTGTCCTCCGTATGAATAATGCATTGGATTTCAAGCCATTGTAATTCAACGCCGGTGAGTTAAAATAGATGTTAACCGCGTTAAACAGTGTCAAGCTAGTTCCCGCGCGTAAAAAAGAAAAAGGGGAGAAGCTTTGATGACGCGAGCGTAATGCGTCCCGGTGGAAACGGTCAAAGCAACTGTCAGAGGAACTTATCCTGACGGCTTCCATATCGCTAACCCTGACGGAGGAGGAGGAGGCGGAGGAGGCGGCGGCTGGTGATTTATACTGCGGCTAATCCAGTAGTTAGCCTCGGCGCTAACCCACTTAGCATTGCTTTGTCGACAGGCCTATTGTTTCACCTCGGCCTTTCTGTTCCATTACAGCCAATGACAGAAGGGCATTGTGGGAAATGGTGTGTGTGTGTGTGTGTGTGTGGAGTGGGTGGGGAAGTCACTTTAAATTGTCAAGGCACAGATCAGGGGGGGGATCAGGTATTAACCAAAAATATTAATATTAAAAAATGCGATGCCACCTACCAGCTCGCTAGACCTTGCGTGAGCCGTAAGCAGCTCATTAACTGGGGAGCTGAGGTCAGACGAGAGACGAGACCAGCTGAGGCCTTTAACCACGGAGCTCTCTCTCTCTCTCCCTCCCTTAGTCTCTCTCTCTCCCTCTCTGAGGAATAAGACCTGCCTGCATCGCAGATTCACTTCAAAGTCTCCTGAGTTCAATTAATGGTGGATTAGTGTCTTAGAGAGAGAGAGAGAGAGAGAGAGAGAGAGAGAGAGAGAGAGAGAGAGACTTCCATCGTCTCTTTACGGAGGCCCCGGACGACCGTCGTCGCAGCAGACTACAACCGGGGGCCCCGTAGCCATAGTAACGCTGCTGTCACAAAGGAGGAGCCCACTACAGCAGGTGACGCGGGTTCTTTTTTGCTCCAAGTTGGAAAATAATAACCCTTGATGTGGAGGAATTATAGGAGGAGTATCTATGAAAGAAGTGATTATA
>PIJE02003111.1:13403-33711 GCA_002895965.2 Coryphaenoides rupestris | reverse complement strand
AGAGAGAGAGACTGTGGCCGTGGTGGCTGTCCACCGCCCGCCCGCCCCACACCTCTCGTCTCTTTACGGAGGCCCCGGACGACCGTCGTCGCAGCAGACTACAACCGGGGGCCCCGTAGCCATAGTAACGCTGCTGTCACAAAGGAGGAGCCCACTACAGCAGGTGACGCGGGTTCTTTTTTGCTCCAAGTTGGAAAATAATAACCCTTGATGTGGAGGAATTATAGGAGTATCTATGAAAGAAGTGATTACATTTGGGGAGCAAAATTATTGATCTTATAATGGCAGGCGGCAATTGTGGGACCACGCGGTGAGCTCCAATATGTCTAATTTAATTAGGCCGGGGAAGAAGAAGAAGAAGAAGAAGAAGAAAAACAAAATTGTTGAATGGGAATTGACGAGATCGATTTCTGTGTTGAAAGCAAGTGGACCCACCGCTACAGAGCACGCAAATATAAATATATTGAATATGTGGAACGTGGAGTGTTGACTGCCTGAAGTGAAACAGCCTGACCTTTAAAAAAAAATCAGTTTTCCATGGTTTTTAAATTGAATGATTTTATTGCAAAAGGCACTGGAACGAATAGAGAGAAAATGCATTTTCAGTTGGCATTTTTGGCTCTGAAGATGTATGCATACTGCATACGTCTTTCACTAACGCACCACTAAGTCCACCTTTCGTCCTACGAGACTTCACACTGTACAATCTACTCGCAATCACGGTACTCATCCCTTGTACCATTAACACGCCGGGCGGAGATCTATACGTCCCCGTCCGTCCACGGCAGAGAGCTCAGCTTCTCCGGTGGGCTGTGATGGGCTGGTGTTGACGTCGCAGGACCTGCCAGATCATTCTGGGCTCCCACTAAACAAACGCAGTGGGGGGGGGGGCTCTATCTGGTGTGACAACAGCAGCCTTGTCCAACCACCTTAACCCTAACTGCTCCTGACGTGTTGGTCGTTACCTTGCATGGTTGGCACCGTCGTCGGTGTATGAATGGGTGAATGTGAGGCAATACTGTAAAGCACTTTGGATAAAACCATTTAAACCATTTACTCATCACAAACTCATCCCTGCCACTCTCTGGGAGTAACTTCCATTATTGTGAAGGACAATTGAAAAAAGATTAATTCGACCAATCATCCAATTGAAGTAAAATACAAGGAAAACATAGTTTGTGCAGCCGTACTGAAGCCATTCCTTCCACATCTGAACAAACCGTACGATAAAGTAGGAACACGGTCGTAAAAATAGCTTTGCTGCACGGTAGGGATTAAAAAAAAGTGCAAAGTTGTGGATGTAGCCGGTGGCCATCTGCACCCGCTTGTTATCATCTCAATATCGCTGTGATTGTTAGCTTTTTTTTTTCCACGAGGGGAAAATGTGACAAACGGGCAAAAGAAAAGCCCACAGAAACGAGCCTTGATTGCAACACTCTGTCTCCGTGTCGCGTGTGCCTCTTCCAAAACCGCCTTCTCCACCCCCTGCACCACCACCCCCTGCACCACCACCACCACCACCCGCCTCCTATCTCTTAACCTGTTTGTGTGCCGAGCTGCTGTTCATTTCTGAAGCACTGTCGTTTGTCTCTGTCAGCCCCTCCAAACCATGGCAGAATGAAGAGGGACACATAAAGAGAAAGGGGGGGTGGGGTGGGGGGGGCGCTAGCTGTGGCCACGCTGAGTAGACACACACACACACACACACACACGCACACACACGCACACACACACACACACACTTTGCCAATACGCCGCACACACACACACACACCCCCCTCTAGCCAACCGGCGACGTTTCCCCTCCTTTAGGAAAACCCTGGCGGTGTCGAGTGCTGGCACGGACACGGACGTGTTGACACAATTAAGTGAAATTTAATTGAAAGTGCCCTAAATGAAGGAAGAGTTGGGGAGGCTGGGGACAGTACACCTATCAGAAGCACAGTTCAAGATAAATGGGTCTCTCAACACACACACACACACACACACACACACACACACACACACACACACACACACACACACACACACACACACACACACACACACACACACACACACACACACACACACACACACACACACACACACACACACACACACACACACACACATCCCTGTTGGGCGCACCGAGCGTGTGTGTGTGTGTGTGTGTGTCTGGGCTGATAAGACCGGGTCTGGGTCCAAGAGGGGAGAAAATGGTTCGCCTTTAAAAACCAGAGACATTGACGAGAGTAAATCGATGTTAATACAATATACTGTAATATGCGTGCGAATGAACCGCAGGTAATGGAGCAACGGCACATTTTCATGTCGCGCACGTTATTTTATATTTCATATTTAAAAAAAAACCTCATCAACGTGCCGCTCGTACGCCGAGCCTCACGCCGTTGTCCGCCCAAACGCACAAAACCCCTCCGCCGGGGAGTGCGTTAATGCGCCGTCTGCGTCTTACAAGGTGATTGAAGTTCAATTTGTTGCCTGTTATTAAGCATTTCCGCATGGCCGCCCCAGTTAAGGGATAATGGATGAGGGATTTATTATTACCTTTTTGGTCAAAATGAAGTGGTGTGGGAGATAAGGTGATGAAATTAATGAGCGAGAGGAAGAGGGGTGATCCATCACCATCATCAGCATCATGGCGGAGAGAGATGAGGAGGAGGAGGAGGGAGGAGGGAGACGCCACAAAACGGGCAGAACTTGATAGAATTCATCGCTGGAAGAAAGGGGGGGGGGGGGCGGTTGTGGGAGGTGCGGGGGGGAACCTGTGGACTTATCAGCGTGCGGAATTGCTTTTTTGCTTTGTGAGTCCCAATAGTCATACATAATACAAGCCCACCAGCCCTCCCCCACCTCTCCCACCCTCTCCCCACCTCCCTCTCCTCGCCACCCTCAAGTCTTCTGCACAGCAACGTACGTATATATACACATGAATCCCTCCTACGGTCCCCCAAGGTCGTATTCGTAGGAAATATAAAATATATATATATATGATTATTAGCTTTTCGCCATACCTCCAAATAAGAAACATCGAACGGCATAAACCGCGCCCTCATAAAGAACGAAGTATAGCACCGTAGAGCGCACCATCGCTTTAACGGGTCCTCCACATCGGAACAGGAACGCGGCGGGTTCATTTCTACAAGGCTCTCGTCTTCCTACGTTCCTTTGAGCAAACTGTATCTCACTTTTAATTATTATAATAGACTGCGTCGCTGTTTGATTACCTCGTCTCGCGGGGGTCCTCCGTATACACGTACTGTATATGTCACAGCTTATAACCCGTAGTCCCGTTTTTCCGGCATCCACAAACCCACCCCCTCTCCCCCCCCCCCCCGCCCGCCCATACCCCAACCCTCATTGCATCAGCCCCGCCTCCACCCCCACCCGAAACCCTCCATCCTGGGGTTGCACTGTGGCAAGGCTGCCCTTGTCATCCCCCATCAGTAAATGAGTTCATCGGCCTAACGAGCAGGAACCGGGCCAGTAAGCAGAGTAACGAGGGGGCTTGTGGGATCGCTCGCTTGTGCCACTGGACCAATCAGAAGCCACGTCAACAGTGACTTACAAAACCAACCCCCCCCCCCGTCTCTCTCTCTCTCTCTCCAGCCCTCTGGAGCCAATTAGGGCAGATTTTGTTTCCGAGTTTTGAACGATACGTGCAGGATTTTATATATAGACAAACAATACGTAAAGGAAAGGGGGCGAGCCGCTGACACGAGCTAGCCCCCGGTGAGAGTGAGAGAGTCCCCAAAAAGAAAAAATGCTGATAATTGGCATTCCAAAAACCCAGGTCGAAGAATGTTCTGCCGTCATGAGAACTCAAGAATCACGAACGCTTCGGGAACGGGACGACCACGTGACCCCCCGTGGGGTCCTGCTCGGGGCTGCGGGGCGGTCTGCGTCTGGTGCGGGTTGGTCTCTGCTAACCCATGAAGTCACCGTCAGTCTTCGGCCCTCATTGTGTGCGCTCGCTGGACCGTGAGCTCATTATACATCATTAAAACGGGGAGAAACAAGTGTAGCGCGGACCTTTTACAGGATTAAGGGTTGGATAATTAAGTGTGCGTGTTTTAGACGCCTACAACTGTAAACCTAGAGGGTTTTGAGTTCGTACAACTTCATGTCAGTTCCACAGAACGAACACACGGAAAACACCCTTCGCAAATAATCAGAAATGACTTCAAGCGCATGTTGACCGAAGAAGGATTTGTGTCAAAAACTGGGATTAACGCACAATTGTTTAACTGCCGCGTAACTAATGCACAGTGTAACCACTGGATACACATACTAGTCTATCTGCCACAAGGGACGTAAAGCAAACTTACAAGCACTAAAATAAATAAACAGAGCAAAGAGCCCACTGGGGTGTGAGAGACTTAAAGGAGCATAAACACGGCCAGCCTGTGCAGCAGAGACTCAGGTTTTCAAGCCTCAAGACTTTCGCTCCAGAAAAAAAAAAAGGGGTTGCCAAGTTGGACTTTATCCCTCTTTGAAGATGGTGTCTTCTGAAAGGACCTTTTGGAGCATTTAGTTTGAATGCAGCCCTAATGAGGATTAAACTCTGGGTCCCCCTCTCCACTGTTTGTTAACAGTTTAGCTTTCCCCTCGTCTTTTGCTCGGGTGCTTAGCCTTTTTGAAGCCTAAAAAAAGGCCTTGTGTGGATTTTGGGAGACACCGGGGCTGTGGTCTCAGGGTTAATTGGAGGAGAAGTGAAGGCCTTTTTTTTTTTTTGCACCTTAAACTGAAGCAGCTCAGGAGTAACAGAGCATGTAGCATACCGAATGTGCAGTGAGAAATGCTAATAGAAGGATTATAGGATTATATACAAGCAAAGCTAAACAAAATAGTGCAAGGGTAGCCACTTATGCTCACAGTTCACTGTGTAAATACTCTCAACGGTCTCTTTGTAAGCACTCTGGACGAGGTTTGAATATTGTCCTTTAATTAGGCTAGAGAGTTTGAAATCAGGGTTGCCAGTGGACATAAAACTCGCATTTTTTTTTTAAATCTTCCACAAGAGGCCATCACAATCCCCTCCCCCCCCCTCCTCCCACTCTTCCCAGTTCAGACCTGGAAGTTTTAATCTTAGGGGCCACAGAGGGCAGAGTTGGTGGCTTGTGGTGACGGGCTAGAAAGGATATTAAGGCGGAAGGCATCCACAAGTTCGAGCAGGAAGCGCTTCTGTTTCCTAGGATTCCAACATACTGTTTCATGTTGTTGATTGCAGGTTTTTGCCTCACTCACGAAAATGTTTAAATGCATACAGTAAATAATACTTTCAAATATGGTCCGTCAAAAGTCAGTGGACTATACTCTTTTTATCTGAACTATAAAATATAGTCAGGTAGAAAGATTTGACCTAAATTACATTTACAATTATGCTGTAATTTGTAATTGTATACGATTTCAGAAATTGGCTTCGTGGGAAAAACGGCGCACCTGTTGAGGTAGCAGTGAGGCAGCAAAAAAAACCGCACATCTCAGGACGTGTCACTGAGAACCCCCCGGCCAAAGCAAGAGAAGGCTTGCAAGAAATAAAAAGGTTGTATACTTTTCAGCAGAGTTGAGGAAAATCAGCCAGACAGCCCCCGGGCCTCCGCCGGACTCTGAAGCCGTGCAGGAATGGTTCGAAGGGACTTAAGTGCGCTTTGTCCTGCGTTCCATCTCCCCCCCTATAAGCTGCCATGGCTAACGCACATCAGACAGGTCCAGATCGCTGACCACCGCTTATCGCATTCTCCTCGCTCTCTCTCCCTGGACGGCCAATTTTTCGGAACGGGCCACAGAGCTTCATTGGGGCGAATTCTTCTCTAATCCAGCTATTGTTGCCATCTTAAATAGGGGTGTGTGTGTGTGTGTGTGGGGGGGGGGGGGGGGGCGGTTCTCCCCCTCTTGGGAGAATCTGGGGGTAGGTTGCCCTGGAGGAGCATTGAAAGGCCGTCCCCTGAATGAAACTCTGGGGACTTGTGTGTGTGTGTGTGGAATGTGAAGGTGATCAGGCGATGGGCGACCGGCGAGCAGAGATCCATCGCATATTCTCGAGTGTCGGGGTGCGGAGAACTGGCGTGGCACGAATTTGACTTGGATAATTAAGCATAACAACATGCTGGCATCATAAATGTGTGAAGTTATCCAAAAGGGTATGGCTCCGGCCTATGCTCGCTGGGGAAGAGATACTATATATACGGTATCGCTACCAAAAGGAGATCTGCATGGGGAACATTAAACAACATATTACCTTTTTCAATTCCGTCTATGGAACAACATGCCTCCACTGCCGCCCCCCCCCCCCCCCGCAACCCTGCGCTCTTCTACCTGGGTTTTGTAGCCGCACCGTGTTTGTGTCCATCTCAAGTGGAGTGTGAAAATAAAAAGCGTAAAAGGGCGTCTCGGCCGGGTGAGTTTACTGCTAGTGGTGTTTGCGGCAGACGGGAAGGGTCATCTAACTGTTAATGGGAGTGAGTGTGGAAGCAGGGCAGCTGTGACATTCAGCTCTGGCCTCTCAAGCCAGAGGAGAGGAGAGGAACCGGCGCCTCTGTGCCGCGGCGCTCGGATCAAGCCCTGCTCCCGAACGCAGAAAAAAATGTTGTGCCATTCTCATCCCGGAAAACACATTTTTTAGGGCAGTGCGCTGCGTTGATTAGTCCGGTTGTATTTGCAATGGTTCACATGTTCCGTGTTTTTTCGTAATTAAGACGCGCGTTCGTTAGACATTCATCATAAATAATTTAACTCCTTTTTTTTGAAAAATGTCAAAACCAAAACCACTTTGTCCTATTTTCCCCCCTCAATGCGGCAAATGCAGCAATACTTCCGGAAAAAAAAAACCGAAAAGAAAAACAACAAAGTAGCACAAAAAAAAAAGTTACTACATTTAAAATTCCAGATCTGCCAGGCTCCGCCCCCTCCGTCGCGCACACGCATCGATTTTTCAATCTGCAGCCCGCGTCTCCTGACCTCGCGTGAATAACAAAGGGCCCGGCGCTGGAACAGCAGGTACACAGGTGCAGGGTGTAATATCAGTAGCCAGCCAGGCAGACTGGCATCCATAAACAGCCCTATCCATCAGGCTGGCGTGTTGTCTTTGACACGCGTGTCAGGGGCAATATCAGTAGCCAGCCAGGCAGACTGGCATCCATAAACAGCCCTATCCATCAGGCTGGCGTGTTGTCTTTGACACGCGTGTCAGGGGCAGACGAATGGAATAAATGATGGAGAGAGGGGATCAATCAGACCACGGCAGGGGAGGGGAGGGGAGGGACCGTGGCCTCCGTCAAGCCCAAAGATGGAGCATGATGGAGGGAGAGAGGGGAGAGAGGGGAGAGAGAGGGGCCGGGGGCCAGGGCTCAGGTGAGAGGGAGATGGCAGAGGGTGGAGGGGGGGGGGGGGGGGGGAGGCTGGGGGCGGCTGGCTGCGGGCGGCTGGACACCGGCTTTTGTCTGAAGGTGTTTTGGTTAAGTGTGAGGAAGGTCTGCTGTCTTGGTGTTGTCGTCTGGTGGTTGTATTGAGGTCAAAGTCAGGTCGTCAGTGAGGGGGAGGAGGGGGGGGGGGGGGGGGTGGACAAGCTTGTGTTAGGTTTAGGGATGTGTGTGTGTGTGTGTGTGTGTGTTAATGTGTGTGTTGCTAGAGAGACATTAGTCATCATTAGCGTGTTGACAGTGTGTGTGTGTGTGTGTGTGTGTGTGTGTGTGTTGGTTCCCTTGTGTTCACCTGCTGGCAACCATCTTACTCTGTGCTTGGTCCTGATTGGATATGGGTTTAAAAAAAAAAAACTATTTAATAGGTACAGTACAGAGTTTTTGATTGGAATCTCAAACATTTAAAGTTTAATATTTGTAATATATTATTATATATTAGAACAATGTGTGCAAAGTTAGTCTGGAGGATTAAAATGACTCCAAAAAAAATAATGACTTAATTCAGAAAATTGCATTATTATTTAATTGTCGTATTTAACTTGTACAGGGACTTGGATGGCCTACATGTTCCAATTTACTGCTTGACATTCTCAAATGTGCCATTTTCGTTTTGCTTCATTTAACATTTTTTGAATTTGATTTGAGTTTTCCATTAGATTTGAGAGTGGGTAACAATAACAGTGTGGCATTAAAGCGGGTTTTAAAGGGTGGAGAACAAAAAGAAAACAGAACACGTCCATGTGTGTAAAGCCTCCACAACACACAGCCAGCGTACGTGCCGACTCTCCATACGGCTGTGAAACGGCACAGAACAACAAACAACAACAACACTTCAGGGAGCTTAAAACATTTACTTGCTCTTATATTTCCTAATTGCCTCAAATCCCCCGCCAACCGCTCACCCCAACCCACCCACCCCACCCCCACTCCACCCCCACCCCACACCCCTCGCTCGCGTCCTCCTAACTCCCCCTCCCACTTCTGGATTGTTTGCATGTGTGTGTGTGTGTGTGTGTGTGTGTGTTAGCATTGTGAGCTAGCGCCGCGGAAGCCCCAGACAGTGACGTGACGTTAGCACTGAGGCATACTGAGAGAGCGGCATGGTAATAATTGGGGTGTGTGTGCTCGTGTGTGTGTGTGTGTGTGTATATGTGTGTGTGTGTGTGTGTGTGTGAGGGAGGGTGGGGGGGCAGTGGTTCCCCTGATGAGAGGATAAGTCAAACAATGCCACAGGGGACCGGGGGGGGGGGGGGGGGGGGGGGGGGGGGGGGGGGGGGGTGGGGGGGCTGAGATTAACCCAGGGAGGGGAGCGTGAGCGTTGGGCACGGGGGGAGAGAAAGTTTGGGGGGTGGTGGGGGAGGCGGAGGGTCGGGGGGGGGCAGAGGATGGAAGAAGCCAAGAGCAGCACATGGTGGTTGGGGGAGATAATGAGTCCGACTCGGGTAGGGAAATGTTTAATGTCTTCCAGGTGCTACAATTACTGGGGAGGAGGGGGAGGTGGAGCACACAAGAGGAGAGAGAGAGAACCACAGAGAGAGAATGGGAGAGAGCGAGAGGGAAGGAGAGAGAGAGAGAGAGAGAGAGAAGAGAGAGAGAGAGAGAAGAGAGAGAGAGGAGAGAGAGAGCGGGGAGAATGAGAGAGAGGGCATGAGAGGGAGAAGAAGAGAGCGAGAGAGAGAGAGAGAGCGAGAGAGCGAGAGAGAGAATGAGAGAGAGAGAATGAGAGAGCGAGGGATACGGAGACAGAGCGAGAGAAGGTCACCCGAGCCCATCCCTCAGCCCGGTCTCGCGCTCGCGTTGCTCCCAGCGATTTATCGACCCCTCCGCCCGAAATTCATTCGACCGAGCGGAGCAAGAGGATGCAGGAATGGCGAAATGGCGAGGGAGAGGGAGAGGGAGAGGGGGGGTGTGGGGGTGTGAGGGTGAGGTGGTGGTGGTGGTGGAGGTAGAGGGGGTGGGGGTCCGGGTGAGAGATATGAATGAGTGCGAGTGAAGGGATCCGTTTTCCTGGGCTCATTGATAATGACATACCTGCTCTGGCTGTCTGTTAGTCCTATAGCACACACTACTTAGGCCCTAACTGGAAAATCAATAAGACCCCCCCACCCCACCCGTCTCCTTTCCCCCCCCTCTCTCTCTCTCTCTGTCAAGAGGCCCCTTTCTGCCAATGCCTCTTCCTGATTGGCAGCTGCAGCCGAAGGTCGTCCCTGGCGACCAAGTGACGCTGGTGGCAGCAGGAAGAGAGAGAGAGAGAGAGAGAGAGAGAGAGAGAGAGAGAGAGAGAGAGAGAGAGAGAGAGAGAGAGAGAGAGAGAGAGAGAGAGGGGCAGGAGGGAGGGGGAGGAAGGGGAGGGGCTAGCCACAGTAGTTTGACACTTTGGGGACAGCTTAACAATATGGAACCGGTCACTACATCACGACAAGACTCGGTTGGGGTTTGGGTTTTCTTCATTGAGCTGACTGAACGCCCATCCGTTCAGCTCCTGGTCATGTCACCGGCCCACCAATTAGAGTGTCCGACAGCCTTCTCAACGTGAGTGGAAGGTGTGAGGTGTGTTTGAAAGCAGACCTGCCTGCAGTTATGTATTGTATGTATGTGTGTACATGTGCACATACGTGTGTAGAATGTGAATACGAATTAAAACATTAAAGTGTAGTTATAATATAATCAACGATTCCTGATTGTTTTGGGCTTAAAAAACATTTTAAAACTGGAGCCCATTCATCAGCAATCTGAATCATCATTCTATTTTTGAAAGACACTGCACTGAGATAGTTTAGTTAAAAAGCTGCAGCAAGTAGCATTAAAAAGCCATCCACCATTAGCTGTAGCGCAGCGCATATCGTGTTACATACGATATTGATCGTACATCATCATCATTAAACTATGCCCAGCTTTGCCAGCAAATAAATCACTAGCATACCATAACAACTGTATATCAACCGCGTAGCTGCATATCTGGATGCATACTTCCAAGTTGAAATATAAATATTAAACAATGAATAATAACAAAAGCATCCCCACATACAGGCCGCTGGCAGCCTCTACGTTGGGCAAGAGAGGGAAGAAAATCATCCAATAGATTTTGCGCTTTCATTTCCTCCAACCAATCAGGGGTGTGTGTGTGTGTGTGTGTGGGGGGTGGTTGGGGTGGGGGTGGGGGAGAGTCGGCTCAAACATTTCACTTCCTTATTTATGGGCTAACGTTAGTCTCTTGGAGCGCATTACGCAACAATAACTCTACATGGATTATCAATGGGTTGTGTGTAAACACAGAGACTCAAACTGTCAAACACGCACACACACAGGCAGACGTACGCTGGCGCGCGCGGCGCACACACACACACACACACACACACAAAGACACACAATCCGTAAAGCGGCAGGCACATATGCACGCACGCACACACACACACACACGCACACACACACACACACACACAGGCACACACGGACACACACAAAGACAGACACACACACACACACACACACACACACACACACATCTGCTCCATGACTTCACCATCAGGCCCGCGATCAGCAGCAGAGCAGATGCGGGGCCTTGCCAAGCCATTAGTAGCCCGGGCTGATTCTCCCTGAGCCTTCTAGGGCAGGAGCACCTGGGTCCGGGCTTCGGGGGGGACAGCGGCACAGACTAGCTCTCCAAATGTCACGTATCTGTGGCCGCCAGTGTGTGTGTGTGTGTGTGTGTGTGTGTGTGCGCGCGCGTGCGTGTGTACGCGCGTGTGTGTGTGTTTGTGCTTGAAGCTCAGCAGAACAGAGCCACGGTTCCCAGCAGCGCTCATGTTTCCAGTAGAGAGCAGGAGAGCAGAGGAGAGGAGGAGAACCTAACAGCACAACAGCTAAGAGCACCCATAGCTGCGGTGACACCCACCCACCTCCTCCTCCTCCTCCTCCTCCTCGTTCTCCTCCACTCGGAGCTACGAAACGCCTGCCTCATGCTCACACAGAGGCAGAGGAAGGAAATAGTCTCTCTCTCTCTCTCTCTCTCTCTCTCCCTCCTTGTCTCCGTCTAACAATGTCAAGTGCTTCAGAACGCACACACCCACCCCTCCCCACACACACACACACACACACACACACGTTCGTTCTTGACTCATGTGCAACAAAAAGGTTAAAAAGAGAGAAGAGAGGAAAGCGCGGATTTATTGCAATGCACTCAGATAAGCGACGGTGCCATTTACTGCAGGGCGGAGGTACTGTACTCCAAATACCGCCGCTACGTTTGCGGTTCCTCCTCGTACACGACGCGTCGCCGCGGGGAGGAACCTGGCTCACTGTCACCCCATACGGTACGCTATAACAGCGCCATACGTGGCGAGGGGCTGGCTTTTTTCCCCCCGATGAATCCTTGCGTGACAGTTATGGAACCAGCTGCCATCGTGGAGAGTCGAGCATAACTAAATCGCTTGTGAACGGACGACGACAACAAGAGCATATGTGTCTGATACAAATACAATGGATTTTTAAATTTAGGAACCGATTTTTCAAACCATCATGTCGGGTATAGTTGTGTGGCGGGTATAAGTTTGTACGGAAAACTCGACAACAGTGTGTGTGTGTGTGTGTGTTTTCTAAAATACTAGTATCCGTTCGAACCGATAGTATATAATGGACGACATTATAGCAACACCGCTGGAAGAGAACGCTATAGCAACATGGCGGACCGAAGAGGAGAAGAGTGTGTGGGGACCACGTGAGAGGGATTTAAAAAAATAGGACACCTGGCAAACTGCTGAGATGACAACCATGAGGGTACACCACACACACACACACACACACACACACACACCACACACACACACGCCACGCACGCACCACACGCACACCACACACACACACACACACACAACCGCTATGGTCAGTGTTCTGTGTGTGTGTGTGCGTGCATGCATGTGTGTGTGTGTGTGTGTGCGTGGGTGTGTGTGTCTGCGCGTGTGTGTGCTCTCTCCCCACCGGGGTCTCTGATCTCCACTGCCTGTCAATACAAACCAGAGGAAAGCTATTTACGCACCACAGATAAAACTGGATCTTTTCAAAGAGATAATGGGAGGGAAGGAGGGCTAAAAAAAAAAAAAAAGTATGATTTCTGGTAGCCACAGAGGTTGAGAAGATCCAGTCTTTTTCTTCCCCTATGGTACGTCTCATATGCTATAGGCAGCACTAACACACAGCTCCACAGCTAGGCTAGGGCACTGTATGGCCCTGGGAATATAGCAACACACCATAAACTACTGTTTCTCTCCATTTTGAAAAACAATTGTCATCATAAAGGGCTAAAGAGATTTTTTTGAAACTATTTTCTGATGACTATAATTCCTCCCCCCCCCCCCCCCTGTGGAGAGGACAGAGAGGGGAGAGGAGGGTTTGTGCAAAATTCTCCATTGTTAATCATCGTCTCCCTTCAAGAGCTGCACGTCGGTCTGCTGAAGACTGTGGTAAACCCAGGAGATCACATGACCCCCCAGCTAACGACATGTAAAGCACGTCATAACAGCCAGTCAGCAGAGGCTACAGGCTACACTATGGGACAAGCCTCCTCTGTGTGGACTAATTACATCAAATCCATGAAGTTAATCACACAGTATTTATTTTCAACAATTGGGAATTAACAAATGTGCTGTAAATTCCCAATGGCTTCACTGAAGAGCAAAACTCTAAAATCCATCTCACATTTAGCAAATAATGTATAGGTAGCCTCATTTATGACTGTATATAATTAATTGAAATCCCAATTATATATTAGGCTATAATAATATATTATATTATAATACAGCATGCCTTTCACGTTCTATGTATTTATCATGACCAAAAAACTATTTAAATGCACGGTTGTGTTAGTGAGTGGGTTATTTAATTAGGCATACTTGTATAAAGCATCGGAAAAGAGCAAAATTATATACAAATTATAAAATAATTAAATGCAAAGTAAATGTAATTTATATTTATCTAAAATGTAATTCATCTAATTCGTGGAATTCTAATTCTAATTCTTTAAAAAAACAGGCTGATGTAAAACACTAATAATAAACTAATAATTATGAAAATGTGCGTCTTTTACCCGCGCAATTAACATTACGGACGTCTGATAGCAAATAACAGTATTTGTATTAATTTATAATATATCTGTATATTTGCAACGAGTTGAATTTAATTAATACATTTATTCAATACAACTGCGCGTCCCTACACGTCGTTGAGTGAAACAAACGCAACGAATGACGATCGCATCGTTGAGTCAACGACCGACACAGCATCAGCACGTGTCCAGTCCATAGGTCGCCCCGTGGGTCCCCTGTACGCCTTTTATTCTCTCTCTCTCTCTCTCTCTCTCTCTCTCTCCTCTCTCTCTCTCTCTCTCTCTCTCTCTCTCTCTCTCTCTCTCTCTCTCTCTCTCTCTCTCTCTCTCTCTCTCATCTCTCTCTCTCTCTCTCTCTCTCTCTCTGTGTGTGAAACAAGTGACTGTTTAAAAAAAAAGAATAATAATCAGAACATGAAGTCCGGGGGTGATAAGGGGGGGGGGGGGGGGGGGGGGGGAGACTCCAATACAAAGTCACCCTCAGTCCTCTCACCCATCCTCACCCATCCTCACCCATCCCTCCACACCTCAAGGACCTCCCGTATTCAGCATCCACGCGGCTCCCGTGAAGCGGTGTGTGTGTGTGTGTGTGTGTGTGTGTGTGTGTGTGTGTGTGTGTGTGTGTGTGTGTGTGTGTCGTCGTCGGGAAGTATATTGCGTGCGTCGACGCAATATTTGCATAATTCCACAAATCACAAATATGAATTGCGAATTAACCAAGATATGAGGCAAACGACAGAGAAGACCGTGATGTATAAATAACTTCACAATATCTTCATTGCTCAGGGCGTAAAACTGCATAACCGACCCGTATAAAAGTTGTATTACACATTAGGAGCTTAAAGTGAATAATATCCTCTGATCAGGCCAATCTAGAATTGCACAAAATGATATGTATATAAAAAATGCAACCTGCATGTCTATCTTAATTGTTCCTTAATTGTTAATACAAATATAAACACTCCAATTCCCACTTGTTACACATGATCCGTGTGTCATTGATTGAAGAAGCATTTAGAGCAAAACATTGATCTCCACTCAGGACATCCAATATACAAAAAAGGGCCCAATAATAGCATACAAACCGCTTTAATAAAAATAAAAGTCAAGGATTGCAATAGATAAGATGCTGGAGAAGGAATCATTTCCACACCGAGAAAGAGTGGGGACACCAGAAATAAAACTGCAATACAACACCGCTACCCACCAAGGGAAGGTCAAAACAAATCGACTTAAAAAATATGGATCATATTTTAAAAAAAACAAAAAATGAACTTGCAGGTAAGCCTATGCTATTGCGTTTTAAGTTCCCCCGTTTACCTGGCAATCCGGCAACCAAAAACAAACAGGGAAACAAAAAAACACTACAAAAGGGGGTGTTGCCAAGAAGAAGAAGAAGAAGAAGAAGAGGAAGAAGATGGAGAAAAAAAAAATCACAAATAACAAAGCGACCTGGGGAGCATCGGACAGCTCCGCGCAAACCACCAGACTCTGGTGAGCACAAAAAAAAAACCCTCCAGGTTCAGAGTCCCGAGTGGACGGGTTGCTGTCCCGGGCGGCGGCGGCTGCTGCTGCTGCTGCTGCGGGGCTCTGATTGGCTCCCGGGGACTGACAGCTCCGTCTGTGATTGCAGGAGCGGAAGCCGGCCCCCTTTCACTCTTGCCCAGGGACCATTCATAAACTACACCGAGTTCTGCACACACACACACGCACACAGCTGTGGAGTGAGTGTGTGGTGGACGAAAAGCAACCTCAAGGAGACCCGAGTGGAGAGAGAGAGAGAGAGAGAGAAAGAGAGAGAGAGAGAGAGAGAGAGAATAAGTGTATTTCTGGTTGCGCATCCCCCCCCCCTTGGTCGACGAGAGGACATGATTGCTCCCGGACGGCGTTAACTTGGGGCTTGAGCCCAAAACACTCTCGACTCGAATTGGGAAGCGGGCACAAGTCTCCCGGAGCAAAGCAAGACGTTGCATCCCTGATATCCGCTTCCTCCTCCTCCTTCCTGCACTGACGTCCATCCGCTGTAACAGGCAGCAACAAAAAAAACAAAAAAAAAAACTTTGATCATAGATCTTTTTTTGTGTTTGTTTTTTTTCTGCACGGGAATCGTTTGCCTCTGCAGGCGTTTACCGGTAAGCATTGGATCCGTCAACGTACTGCGACTCTCCGGTGTACAACCCGGACCTCTGCCCGAACATGATCGCGACGCAGGCGAAGCTGGTCTACCAGCTCAACAAGTACTACAACGAGAGATGTCAGACGCGCAAGGCGGCCATCGCCAAGACCATCCGGGAGGTGTGCAAAGTGGTCTCGGACGTCCTGAAGGAGGTGGAGGTGCAGGAGCCGCGCTTCATCAGCTCCCTGAGTGAGATCGAGGCGCGCTACGAGGGCATGGAGGTGATCGCGCCCAACGAGTTCGAGGTGGTGCTCTACCTCAACCAGATGGGGGTGTTCAACTTCGTGGACGACGGCTCCCTGCCCGGCTGCGCGGTGCTGAAGCTGAGCGACGGCCGCAAGCGGAGCATGTCGCTGTGGGTCGAGTTCATCACCGCGTCCGGCTACCTCTCCGCCCGCAAGATCCGCTCGCGGTTCCAGACGCTGGTGGCGCAGGCGGTGGACAAGTGCAGCTACCGCGACGTGGTGAAGATGGTGGCGGACACCAGCGAGGTGAAGCTGCGCATCCGGGAGCGCTACGTGGTGCAGATCACGCCCGCGTTCAAGTGCACCGGGATCTGGCCCCGGAGCGCGGCGCAGTGGCCCATGCCGCACATCCCGTGGCCCGGCCCCAACCGGGTGGCCGAGGTGAAAGCCGAGGGCTTCAATCTGCTGTCCAAGGAGTGCTACTCGTTGACGGGCAAGCAGAGCTCGGCCGAGAGCGACGCCTGGGTGCTGCAGTTCAGCGAGGCGGAGAACAGGCTGCTGATGGCGGGCTGCAGGAAGAAGTGTCTCTCGGTGCTCAAGACGCTGCGCGACCGGCACCTGGAGCTGCCCGGCCAGCCGCTCAACAACTACCACATGAAGACCCTGCTGCTGTACGAGTGCGAGAAGCACCCGAGGGAGACGGACTGGGACGAGTCGTGCCTCGGGGACCGCCTCAACGGGATCCTGCTGCAGCTCATCTCGTGTCTGCAGTGTCGCCGATGCCCCCATTACTTCTTGCCCAACTTGGACTTGTTTCAGGGGAAGCCGCACTCCGCCCTGGAGGCCGCGGCCAAGCAGACGTGGAGACTAGCGCGGGAAATCCTCACCAACGCCAAAAGTTTGGACAAGTTATAGATCCACAGGCCGGGAGATTTCTAATTGTTTGCGTGGACTTGAATGTCACGCAAAAGACGTTCGGGGGACACCCGCCGCCGGAGAGGACGAACAAGGTGAACCGAGGCTACAAAAATACACAAAACTAAAAAAAGTTAACAAAAAAAAAAATGTGAAACTAAGCGGCAACATCGCGAAGTAAAATGTCAGTAAAGTCTCTCCACACCATGAGGGGGGAAACTGGCGGCAGCAAGTTCAAGGTACATTCTCGGCTAATTGTGTTCACTTTTTTTAGTGGTCTTGTTTGTTTGAATTGTTTTCACGAAGTGAAGGAGCTTTTTATTTAAGTATATGCACAAAATCTTTAAATGAAAGGATAAAATGTAGTGTGCCAAGTTGACATTTTACATGATGTGATTTAAAAATGACATGTTAATAAAACGTTGTAAATAACATTACAACTTGGCCATGTGTCTTGACATAAACAAAATATTGTATATCACTTTGTAATTGATAAGGATCTCATTTAACTACAAAACACAAACAAATTAATTGCGATATTAATATCAGGGCAAAGTTGTTAAGATTTGCAGAGCCCAACTATTGTAGGCCATTGACACGTCCTCCTCGTTTGTTTTTAAGAGGGTTACAAAAGTCAAGCAAATGCAAGCAGACTAGTACAGTTCATTTTAAAGTCCCAGGCTATACTGTGTGAATAAACCCGTTTTGCACATCCACAGGCCAACCCTGCACGGATGTAAACACCAAAGTACACAGCAAGCACCTGTAGGTCAACCAAGCAGCAGCCAAGTCATTGCATTTATTTCAAACAATGTCGTGGCTGAATGTAGGCTTCAGGGTAACACATATTAAATGTACTTTCTTATCAAAATGAGGATATTACTAGCATTAGGATATTGTTGTTATCATTATTATTATTATTAGGACTAGTAATAGTCCTAATGATTATTTAAAAAGATTGTAGTGGTTGCAGGCCAAAAACAGTCACACAGAATTAAATCTAATACTGTGCTGATATATTTTCAGCACATTTCTGCGTTTTACGTATTATCTCAAATATGCATGGTAATTTATATTTAATTATTTATATGTTCAGTAATAACCATGTTTTAATACGCAAAGCAGCACGAATGGCCACGTATCCTATATTTTCCAAAAACATAAAATAGGCCTATAATAATAATATAAGCCCAAGAGAAAATTATGTTGCTCAATAATAACTCAGAGGTGAGTGTATCCAACTTTTTAACATAGGCCTAATTAAAAAGGCAAATGCGTCATTGCCTAATTCTTCTCAAATTAGACTTCATTTGAATTAATGTATTTGTATTTTGAATAAAATAAAAGACGGCTTTTAATTAAATTAGTGGGGGCGGGGGGGGGAACAGGGGGGGGCGGGGGTGTGGGGGGGGGGATCCCCGGTCCTATAGGGAGACCTGCCGGATTTAACAGTAATGGAGGTGGCTGGAGACACTGGGAACCAGACGGCCTGCAGTTCACTTAGCAGTATGTGACTCTGGCTTAATGCTTATGCCGCCCTCTCCTCGCCTTAATACTGCTTCCACTTCCCCTGACACCCCACCCCACCCCACCCCACCCCTGCATGCGCTTTTACTGTGAAAAGCTGGCTAAGAAATCAACTGGAAAATGTCTATTTCAATGCGTTGCAAACACATTTGGATTTTAAGGTATTCTCAATATATATTTTTTTTTTATCTCGAGTGGTCGTTGACAATGAGATTGACGTCGAATGGAGTTCATGTTCATAAATGGCGAGCTGCTTATGCAGTGCGTCTATCATCTGAAGTAGACCGAATCATAAATATCATCTGTGTGCGTGTGTGTGTGTGTGTGTGCGCGCGTGTGCGCGTGTGTGTGTTTGAGCACGTACAAAAATAACCACCGGTTCCACAGCAAGGAGACCCCCCCCCCCCCCCCTCCTTGAGGGAGTATGTCCAGACCAAAGACTGGGAATATATCATTAAAATACCTCCGTGACATCGGGGCTTGATGGCATCCATTTTCTGATGTAACCTTTCGTCTTGTTTTAATCGACCTGACATTTTGTTACGGAAGTGCGCCTTCAAGATGAGAACGCAGGGCAGAGTTTTCAGGCGCGGCCCAAAGGTCATATCTGGCTGTAATTATTTTCATCATATGGTCGAGGAAAACACTCTCGAGTCTGAACCCGCAGAGGAAATATTAATATGATCTACTCTCTATTTGCCTTATTTAGATTTATTCTCGAGCAACTGGTGGGAACAAATTATTTCTTTATATATATATATCTCTATCTATATATATATGTAGAGAGATAGATAAATATATAAAAATGGATATTAATATATAATATATATAGTAATATATCTACTGTATATATACAGTATATATACAGTATGTATATATATATATATATATAGATAAATAGATATATATTTATTGATATAGATAGATAGGTCAATCTCACAATAAGACAACTCTATTGCTAAATAATGAATAAATGAATACCACATGTATAATTCATAAATAAATTGTTAATACGTGCATAATATGTATAACCAGCTTTGGTCAGCAACTGATACTTGTGGATAGGACTCCCATTAAAAAGCCCTTGGAGGTTGGTGGCGACGGCACACACACTCACACACTCACACACAACCGGGGTCCTTCATAGCCGGCCAAGCAAGCAGGCGATTTCCCCCAGACGGCCGCGGTGTGGCTGCGCGGCCACGCGACGACGCGAGCAGAAACCCTCCGTGTATTTATTGCTGGAAAGCGGCCATCCCCCTGCTCCCCAGGATTGATTTGGTCGAGTCCCGGGCCCCCACGTAACCGGCGGTGGGCAGAGTAAATACCTGAAGACATATGGCTGTGTTCGGGTGATCAATACTCACCTTCTGACCATGCTCTCTCTCCCGGCTAGCCTCTGGTTAAGAAGTCATTTGTTAATTCTGACAATTTAATGGCCGGGGCCGCGTGTGTACGCCTGGAGTTGTGAAACGCAGGGCGGTTGGACGTCTCGGTATGTACGGAGCCTCGTGTGTGTGTGAGTCTAGTGTGTCCATTCATACGCATTCCTACGGGTTAACACTTGGCTACTTCTGACCAAAACTAAAGGGCTTTAAGTTAAATGCATTGTTTATGTGATGTGTTGTCCCTTTTGGAGGCCGAGGATGAATAATAGTTTGATCAAAGTTTATCGCATATTACATTGTCCCTTGCTGGCGTGTCATATGTCAACACTTAGCATGTCTGTTGTAGCCGATATATAGAGCTAAAGAGATACCAGCTCTATATATCGGCTACAACAGACATGCTAAGTGTTGACATATGACACGCCAGCAAGGGACGATAAACTTTGATCAAACTATTATTCATCCTCGGCCTCCAAAAGGGACAACACATCACATAAACAATGCATTTAACTTAAAGCCCTTTAGTTTTGGTCAGAAGTAGCCAAGTGTTAACCCGTAGGAATGCGTATGAATGGACACACTAGACTCACACACAC
>PIJE02003111.1:0-10462 GCA_002895965.2 Coryphaenoides rupestris | reverse complement strand
CTCCTCCTCTCCTCTCCTTTCTCCTCCTCTCTCCTCTCCTCCCTCTCTCCTCCTCCTTCCCTCCTTCTCCCCTCTTCCCTCCTCCTCTCTCCTCCCTCCCTCTATCCTCCTCCTTCCTCCACCTCCTCTCTCTTCCCCTCTCTTCTCCTCCCTCCTCCTTCCCTCCTCTCCCTCTCCCCCCTCTCCCCCTCTCTCCCCTCCTCCCTTCTCCTCTCTCCCCTCTCCCCCCTCTCTCCTCCCTCTCCTCCTCCTCCCCCTCTCCTCTCCTCTCTCCTCCTCTCCCTCCCTCCTCCTCTCTCCTCCCTCTCCCCTCCTCTCTCCCTCTCCCCCCCCTCCTCCCTTCCTCTCCTCCCCTCCACTCTCCTCCTCCCTCCTCCCTCCTCCCCTTCCCTCCCTCTCCCCTCCTCCCCTCCTCCTTCTCCTCCTCTCCTCCCCTTCCCCCTCTCCCTCCCCCTCTCTCCTCCCTCTCCTCCCTCCTCTCCCTTCCCCTCCTCCCTCCCTCCTCTCCCCCCCTTTCTCTTTTATTTTCTTGCATGCATGCATGGGGAAATCTTTTGGGGGGAGAAAAAATAAATCGTCAATTGAAAGTGGACGGGACGGTGTTGTCGTTGTTGTCCCCCTTCTCGCAGGGCCCGTGACCCTGACGAGCAGCGCGCACCTGGTGGCCCCGGCCGCGGTGCTGCGGGGCACGCTGTCCATCACCTCCTCGGAGGTGTACTTCGAGGTGGACGAGGAGGAGCCCGCCTTCAAGGCCCTCGACCCCAAGGTAGGAGAGCACAGCGCACACACCGCACACACCACACACACACACACACACACACACACACACACACACACACACACACACACACACACACACACACACACACACACACACACACACACACACACACACACACACACACACACACACACACACACACAGGCTCTGAACCGTTGTCATCGATTGAAAAAAAAAAAACGTGGGCCTACTCGACCTATCGTAGGCCTACGCTTCGACTGGAGTCAACTGATGGATAAAGTAGGCTAGCTAGACTTTTTTTAATTTACCCCCACCCGGTGTGTATTGCTTTTAGATCACTTTCCCATCGACTCCAGTTCAACCCCTGGCCATTCGTCTTCAGGAATGATGTCATGTTTAGCGAGACTTCGACAGGTGACACGTCGGAAGACTTTTTGTTTTTTTTCTTGGGGGTCCAACATATTGACTTTTATTGTGAAGAGAGAGAAAGATCGAGAGAGTAATTGATGAACCCGCCATGGGCCGATTGCGGACCCTGTGGTGTGCGGTGGACAGGTGTGGCAGAATGATTTAGCAGACATAATGGAATCAAAAGATGCGTCTGCAAGACACCAAATGTGACTCCCGTTCTTCAGCGCATATTTGATAATCGTGACAGTTCAGTTCGGTCTGTCGAGTCCTGACGAGATGAGACCGCAGAGACAACGAAGAAGAAGGGCAGCCATTGATCGGCGCCAATTTCCGATACCGCCGTCGATGGAGTTTGTTTAAACGACAACGCGGCATTCTGTGGAACTGAACCGTATTGACGGAGCCATTGTGAACTGCCATTGGATTTGTTTCAGTCGTCGTTTATTTTCTTTAATTTGTGTGTGAAATTGACCCCGATTAAAATGTATAAATGATTAATAAATATGGACAAATAAACAAAACAATGAAAAAGACCAATGACCTTTCTCCCAAATGTCAAACATGTGAAACAAAGAGATAAGATATTACTTACCGCTGGTACTAGTGACTGTCATGCAATAAAAGAAAAGTAATTCTGAATTATTATCATACACAAAAACAAATGTACGGTATAAATGATATAGAAAGAAATATGAAACACACCGCTGTTAAAATATCAGCGTTTTTGGTTAACACACACTGCGTACGTACAACACATGCTCACCGCGTCCAATTAATTGTGCTAGCTTCGCGTTAGCGGCACGCGGGCCGATAAGAAATCGCCGCGGCGTACGTCAAATTAGCGACTTCTTAACGGCGTCTCGCGGCTCTACCACGAAAGGGTGTACTGCACACACACCGTCGTACACCACGGTACCACCACTCAATAGGCGGGCAACAGACAGTCCAACAAGCAGGACTGACGGCCTGACAGACACGGACAGACAGACAGAAGTACTGACCGTGCTCGGCGGGCCCTTTGAGCGCCGCCTGGCTGTGCGTGGAGCCGGAGGGGTTCCTGATGAAACGTCGCCGCCGCCTCAGGTCGTCCTCCCAGTAGTCGAGGCGCCAGAACTCCCTGGGCCGGCTGTGGGGGGGGGGGGGGGGGGGGGGGAGACAGAGGTAGCACATGTGTTAGCAATTACTAGCCAGCGTGGTGTAGCACACCAGCATTAGCGCACATAAAGCCCGTATTGTTTTGGTTGACTGTGGAGTTTTTTTTCCTTCTTCTTCTTCCCTCTCTCTCAGGGAATCTTTTCTTTCATATATTTTGTTTATATTTATTCACTTTGTGCCCCAGCACAGACACCCACCACATCCCTGTGGGTGATAATGATGTCAGATGTCAGCAGTGTCGCTCCCCTTAAAGGATTCCTTTTTTTTTTCCTATTTATTTATTTTTCTACACCGACTCACTTGTACGCTCGGAGCTCAGAGCGCACAGTAGTCACAGCGCATCCCCCTGGGTGATAATGTGGGCGATAATAATGACATCTCCTGCCAGAAGTGGATCCTTTCAATTTCTGTTTTTTTTATTTTGGTTTATTATTTTTTTTTAAATGTTTCCCTCCCGTCTAGAGACAGACTGTCAGAGGAGGAGAGGTGCAGAGAGAGAGAGAGCAGAGAGAGTGTGTGTGTGTGTGGTGGTCTAGTGTGTGTATTCCATCTGTGTGTGTGTACATGTGTGAGTGCTTATTTTCCGGCACACACACCACACACACACACCACAACACACACACACACACACACACACACACACACACACACACACACACACACACACACACACACACACACACACACACACACACACACACACACACACACACACCCCCTCTCTAACGGCACGTGCATCCCATTCCAGCCTCATTTCAGGCCCAGCAGGGCACCGTCTTGTCCCCCACCCACCCACCCACCCACCTCCCACCCCCGGGCCACGGCCAGGCAAAGGGGGGGTGGGGGACAAGGCCATTACAAATACAGAGGAGGCGGCGGCTAACATTACCAATATTAATCAATGTCCATTTCGGCCATTTACTCCCCCCCCCCCCCCTCTCCCATTCCAAATGTACCACCTCCCTCACGCTGCCCAGTAAATCACTCTGAACGACTACCAACGCATTAGTGTTGCCGTCCAGCAAAGGAGCGACGTGTAGCGTTATGTACGGAGAATACATTTTTATATATTTTTTGCCCCTTAAACAACATGTTTTTTTTTGTTCCTGTCCAACTTCAATGACAAATGATGGTATAAAAATGAAATAAAACGACAACAACAGCAGCAATATATACAAAAAAACCCAACAACAAAGTAGCCTAACAAATAGTGTTGTGGCTAAAGGGTACTCAATTATGATGATTGGTGAAATATATGTACGTCTTTGAGTCCATTGTGTTCTGTCAAAGTGAGAGGAAGTTTTATTGTGCGGGAGGCCCCCCCCTCGACACCCGCTGAATATAAATCACAATAACAGCCACCCAAGACTCCTTCACACACACACACACACACACACACACACACACACACACACACACACACACACACACACACACACACACACACACACACACACACACACACACACACACACACACTTTTACGTCAAGATATTGTACAGACAGACCTGTTTTGCAGATTCATGAAGCCAGGTATTAATTTTTCCGACTTAAAAAAAAAGAAAAGGAATAGGATGTGTGAGAGAAAATGTATTAAAAACTGGATTTCAAGTGTACAAAAACCCCCAAAAGCGTCACCTGTACAATTTTTAAAGTGCTTGGCAAAAATAAAATGTGAGGAAAAATATTACGACCCCCAGCCCCCCCATCCCACTACCCTCACCCATCCCCAAAAAAGGCGGTGGGTTTGGACTGCGAGGGCCTGGGAGTGGAGTGTTAAGGTGTTCAGCGGCAGAGCGGAGGAGCCCGGCCCATACTTTATGTGGTCCTGAAAGCCGCTCTGGCCGGTAGTCGGCTCCGCGTCACAAATCTTCGGGGACCAACACCAATGATCACACTGGGGCCCCTAAAAAGGAAGGAGGCTTTACACAAGAAAATAAATACTATTTCCAAGCGGGCCGCTTTAAGACCTCCACTACGCCGCCCCCCGGCTAATGAACACGATTAATTACTTGATTTATCAGAAGGCATCGAAGGGACCCGTCTCAGAAGAGCAGCAGGACGTGGTGGCGGCGGTGTTTAGCGTGTAGCGCTTAGCCCCGCGACGACAAGTACCCTTCAGAGGGCCTTTAGCGCATCACTGAGTGGGGAGGTTTTGAGTACATCTACTGGGGAGTAAATACTGCCAGGCTCTGACACACACACACACACACACTGCGCCCGTGGAAGACGACACCGATATGGATTCAGCACTCATGGCAGGCTGAAGACGACACTTTTCTATATACAACACTGTGTG
This sequence comes from Coryphaenoides rupestris, assembly GCA_002895965.2. Lineage (NCBI taxonomy): Eukaryota > Metazoa > Chordata > Actinopteri > Gadiformes > Macrouridae > Coryphaenoides > Coryphaenoides rupestris. The sequence continues at coordinate 5,855 of PIJE02003111.1, read as the reverse complement.
TGTGTGTGTGTGTATGCATACACTGTGCCTGTGTGTGTGCGCGCGTGTGTGTGCCTGTACACTGTTCCTGTGTGTGTACATAGACTGTGCCTGTGTGTGTGTAAGTGTGCGCAAGTGTGTTGTGTGTGTGTGTGTGTGTGTTGCAAGTGGTTTGTGTGTATGTGGATGTATGTGTGTGTGTACGTGGAGTGCGAGCTGTGTTGTGTGGTGCGTTGTGGTGGCACGTATGTGTGGTGCGTGCCTGTGTGTGTGTGTGTGTGCGCTGGCAGCCGCCGCAGCAGAGCAGGCCTGTGCAGCAGCAGATTTCCCTCCCCGTCACAAAGCCCCCGGTCTGTGTTTCGCCGTGATAGTCTCCACACACACGCGGCCCCCTTAATCATCCTGCCTGCTACAGCATTCATCTCACAGAAATAATTATCAAGGTTTGTTCGCCTACCCCTCCACCCGCCACTCCTCCCTCCCTCCCTCCCTCCCTCCTCGAAAGCCAGCACACACTGGTCCCTCATTCTGGGAGGTGGGAGGTGGTGGCGGCGGGGGTCTGTGAGATCCACACAATACATATTTATCCATCAGTGGATCGGGTGGGGTTGGGGTGGAGGGGGGGTGTAATTAGTCGTTGGCGTGGGGGACTCCCTCCACCCGTCACCGTCAGCCTGCCGCGGCGTGAGACGGCCCACAATGGGAGGGGTTGTGTGTGTGTGTGTGTGCGTGTGTATGTGTGTGTGTGTGTGTGTGTGCGGGCGAGGAACACCATCACCATCAATCGTAAAAAAAAAAAAAACCCGGGAAGGTAACCAGAGAGCCGGGGAAGATGTACATCACATGCCAGGAGTGGTTCCACAATGCCCGCCGCATTCATTACTCACAGCGTGACGCGTCCTTCCGCGTCGCCGCCATTCGTCACAAAATAACAACAATCAACGTGAAGCACAATAGGGGGCAAGGGGGGGGGGGGCGCTCCTGTAATCAGTAATTAGTCCCGGGTATTAAGGGGGTGTCTGCAAGACGCGGCGAGACGTGTCCCGAGACAAGGGGCTTCGGTGGCAAGAAAACACAACATAGAGAGAGAGGTGGTGTGTGTGTGTGTGTGTGTGTGTGGGTTCGTTAAGGTGCGATGTGCGTGTGTGTGTGTGTGTGTGTCGTGTATACAAGTTAAACAGCGAACGAGTACTGATGCGCGTTTGTTTCCTGGGAGCCTGGTTAGTGTAGACGACCGTGTGGGCACTGATTAAACTAAATCCGAGAGACATTTATGTGGGGCGGCGAAGAGTAATTACAGTTATTATTTTTATATCATCTTTTGGACGCTTTTCAGACCGCGGTCGGTAGTAAATTTCAGTACGTTTACCAACAAAGAAGACGGACTGGGATGTGTGTGTGTGTGTGTGTGTGTGTGTGTGTGTGAGGAGGGGGCGGGGCTTTGGTCGTCACGCTTTTATATGACTCAGAGTCGCGTCGTTCGAACCAAAACATCGACGGCACCCTTTAATAAAGTCAAGCCCGCCCTATCAGCAGGCGGGCAAATCGGGGGCGGGGGAATACCGGTACTTAAAACTGTGGGGGAATCTTGACGTCACTAAATTCTCCGTTCGCCGTTTCCGAAACAGAGCAGGCGTTCCGAGTGAGTTTGGCATGGCACGGGGTGACATTAAACAAATTGTTTGATTGCAGGGCACTGGTGGAGGAGGCGGTGGTGGTGGTGGTGGTGGAGGAGGTGGTGGTGGTGGTGGTGGAGGTGACATCCGGTATTAATGAGAGGCTTGTTTGGAGAGAGCGGCGTTGAGGAGAGCAGAGAGCAAAGCCAGGTTCATGATGTGGGCAAATGGCTCGCCCCCGGCCCGGCACCGCTAGCTAGCTAGCTAGCCAGGGTGTCAGTTAGCCTGCAGCAGCAGCACTGGAACACAAGCTAACAGGCTAGCAGGCTAACAGGCGTTCATCACAACAGAGGTGTGGGGGTAATAAATAATAAAAGCCGCCAATATGGTATAAATGTAAACGTAAATGTAAGTGTAAAATGTAATGTAAATGTCGGTGGTTTATTGTTGTTACCCACGATTGTTTTGGATGAAAAACTTTTAATATAAATAGTAGTTTAATTTAAATACATTTGTATTATTACAAAATGTAATATAATATATATAAATATATATAAATAAAATATATATAAATAATATTTATATAATATATATAAAGAAAAATAATAATAATGTAAAACATATAATAAAAATTACATGACGAGAGAGAGAGAGATAGAGAGAGAGAGAGAGAGAGAGAGAGAGAGAAGGAAAACTGAGATGGGAGTATGTGCTCCAGTAGTAACCTATCCCACGGACAGATCCATCTTTTTTCTATTATTCCGGCGCTGAGTGTTATTTGAGGGGGCGAGCGAGGCTTATCGGTGCCGCTGGACCTCATCACTCTCGTTAAAACATGTTAATAGATTCCCTCTCCGCGGGCCCCGGGAACTTTGATAGCGCTCCTATTCCAACGGTCCCGATTGTTCCCGCTTCTGACAAGGACAAACGATTTGCCATCCATCACGGTCCGAAAGACAGATGCATTGCACTTCAACTGCCCCGATGCCATGTTTGCAGAGCACTACAAATGTCTATTCTGGGATATTAAACGGTATAAAGAGAAGGAGGGGGGGGGGGCGGGGGGCGATGAATTTAGAGTGAAACGCAATGAAATGATCCAAAACACCCTAAATAATGATGTTGTGTGCGACGATAGGAAATAGACCAAATTAAATCTTTTTCTTTTTAAAACCTGACTCCTGTCACGTCCTCCTATCCTCCTGAGAGCAGGGAGCTTCTATCCCCATCCCCTCATCACCTCAGGTACACTGGTGTTGAGACAAACCAGTCATTCGGAATACATGCTTTTTACAGGATTCATTCGGGTACGTTGAGTGGGATTACATATGACGACAGGATTTCTCATCTCCCCCACACACACACACACACACACATCCGCACACACACCCCCCTCCACATTGGCAAGGCTCAAATGGCTCAACCATAGCAGTTATCCCAGGGATCATTCTGTTTTGATTTGCATAAACCATGCATCCCACCCCACCCCCCCCCCCCCCCCTCCCCACCAAGCGCCAGCCGAGCGACCCGAGATTGAGGATTTGTCATGTTGAGGAGCGAGGGAGACCTCGGGCACCGCGGCTCTTTATCAACCGTCGGCACGCTGGTTTACCTCCACGGAACCAAAATTAAATCAAACAGAACCCCCCCCCCCCCCCCCCCCCTCCAATACAATCCCTCTGAATGAATCGGTGTGTGTGTGTGTGTGTGTGTGTGTGTGTGTGTGTGCCATGATTAAGTCTGACCAAAGTGCTGTTTACATGTGCATTAATGCGTGTCCCCTCCACCACGTAATGAAGTGTACGCGGGGCAGGCCATCTACATGTATGTATGTTAATTCACCTCTCCTAATGTTTATGAGCCGCCTCGCACCCGCTCGCTGGCGCCCAGGGGGGGGGGGTCACGCCGGTGACAAACACTTCAATCTCTCACGGCACCTTAAATGAGTTTTACCGAAGGGATTTTGATCCATCCTCTTAATTAATGACAGCTCTCCGCCATTTAATTTGTCTCGTCTGAACAGCAAAAACACATATTAAATGTCAGGACACGTGATGAGGTCTATATACGGGACGCAATCTATACAATTACCATGGAGATGCAAAGTACTACTCTTAAGCGTCCACGCGGAATTAAAATATGAGATTGGAAAATTGGAAATACATTTTTCAAAATGGCGGCTATACCGCGACGCCGAAGTGTCCTTTTGCACCTCGCGAACGAACAAAGAAGCTAACCAACTAAGCACAGGATCGGGGAAAGAGCAGAAGTCTAATGTTGACTGCGTATTTCCCCGACTGGGGTTTCCCCACAGCGAGTAATACGACCGTACCCCGGGAAAATAAACAGCATATACTCGCAACCAGACTACCATTCCCCAATTAACTTCCATTTCTCCACAGAGATCTGAGCTGAGGCGATGCTGCAGCGCATTTCTCCAACATCAATGCTTTAATCAGATGAAAGCTCTCCTCTCCCGGTGGAGCAGGGAAAGGCTCCGCACGTCATCCGCAGGGCAGCGAACGGCGTGAAAAAAAAACGACCGCAACAACAAATGACCGCAACAACACTAACAAACATAAATAAATAAAATGATGCACACCGAGCCGTAATCGCCGGCAGCTTAGTGGCGTGCAGCTCCCAATTAGCAGCAATTAAACGCAGCGTGAATCCAGCCACAAAGGACATTAGCGGGCTAATTGAATTTGAATGGGAGGGAGGCGCACGCACGTCAAGATCTGGGATGTGTCGGGGAGGTAACCGCTTCCATTTCAAAATGGGCCCCGAAAATTAGTTTTTTTAAGTTCCTTCCGCGTTTGATCCGAAGCGAATTACTGAATTACTTTCTACATTGTGCAGAGACATTGTGTGAATGATGAAACTGCTATGCATCAACAAATTAACCTCTACCACCCCCCCCCCCCCCCCCCCCTCAACCGTGCGCACATACACACACACACACAGACACACATACACATACACACACACACACACACACACACACACACACACACACACACACACACACACACACTAGGAAAAGTGCTACCATCTGTATATTTGATAAAGAATCACATTTTTCCTGCCGTTTTGACACGGTGCATCCACGGCCATACATCATGACTCCAGCGCCGGTAATGAGGGCACCCATTGGACCGGGGGGGGGGGGGGGGGGGTTGCATAATTCCACCATTACCGGCCTATTCTAATAACGCGCTGACCTCTAGCTCTCAACGCTGCTCTTGAGATCCGTGACAAATCTGAGCGGCTTCCTCTATCTCTCAAAAAACATTACAAAAAAAACGGAGGAAAGGTGTGTGTGTGAAGTGGCCCAAGGAGACAGCCGTGGTCGGTTGGCAATCTAGAATCTTTAAATGTGCTACAAAACCAATTCACAACGTCGTCCCATCAGAGGTATATCAGAGAGTCCACCAATTAAAAGCAATGGTTGCAATAAAAACCCATATGAAATTAAAAAGCCACATTCCTATGCTCTAAAATCCAACACAATTCCAAATAAGTTACAAATCAATAAAAAGCAAACCCCATCAGAATAGCATCGTATGATTTATGAAATGCAAAAACCGAGGCAAAGAAAAACCGATAAAACTATGGTTCCGCCACCACAGATAGAACCCTCGCCCCGACCCCACAAGAGAGGGCCTTTGACATCTGCTAACGGTTCCACGACGTGACAAATAACATTGTGATGCGATGTGTCCCCTCTCTGGTCCTCGCTCGCTAGCCTATATGCTAGTCTGTTGTTGTGAGACTTGTCCTGGGAGTGATGGACCAGGACCAGAGGGGGTAGGCAGTCGCAGTCTCATCTAGCAGGCCTGCAGCATCCACACCCACATCCACCCCTCTTCTCCATCATGCACCAGGCCTATTATACAGCACTTATGGCACGATAAGAGTGCGTGTGTGTGTGTGTGTGTGTGTGTGTGTGTGTGTGTGTGTGTGTGTTGTGCGCGAGCGAGAGTCCATTATTTCAAGTGCAGCACTTCCACCACAGCGCTAATGTGACGGAGCTCATCAAACAAAAACACAAGTCATCTATTATAGAAACAAACAATGATTTTAGTCAAACTTAGAAAGCAAATAGACTAAGTAAGCAAATGCGCTCGTGGGTGTGTGTGTGTGTGTGTGTGTCTGTGTGTGTGTGTGTGTGAGAATACAGCACGTCCATCGTCACTTCGTTGCACTCCCCTGAAACTGAAGCTCCAGGCAGAAAAGAACAGGCATGCAAAGTAGGTCTCC
>PIJE02003110.1:35000-47393 GCA_002895965.2 Coryphaenoides rupestris | reverse complement strand
AATGAGAGAACCTCGTTGTACCTCTCGTTGTACCTCGTTGTACCTCGTTGTACCTCTCGTTGTACCTCGTTGTACCTCTCGTTGTACCTCGTTGTACCTCTCGTTGTACCTCGTTGTACCTCTCGTTGTACCTCGCTGTACCTCTCGTTGTACCTCGTTGTACCTCTCGTTGTACCTCGTTGTACCTCTCGTTGTACCTCGTTGTACCTCTCGTTGTACCTCGCTGTACCTCTCGTTGTACCTCGTTGTACCTCGTTGTACCTCGCTGTACCTCTCGTTGTACCTCGTTGTACCTCTCGTTGTACCTCTCGTTGTACCTCGTTGTACCTCTCGTTGTACCTCGTTGTACCTCGTTGTACCTCTCGTTATACCTCGTTGTACCTCGTTGTACCTCTCGTTGTACCTCTGTACCGTTGTACCTCTCGTTGTTACCTCGTTGTACCTCGTTGTACCTCGTTGTACCTCTCGTTGTACCTCTCGTTGTACCTCGTTGTACCTCTCGTTGTACCTCGTTGTACCTCTCCTTCGTTGTACCTCGTTGTACCTCTCGTTGTACCTCGTTGTACCTCGTTGTACCTCTCGTTGTACCTCGTTGTACCTCTCGTTGTACCTCGTTGTACCTCGTTGTACCTCGCTGTACATCTGAGTGTCTGCTGCGCTACTCTTCAGAGAACACCTAGAGAAGTGGAAACAACAGGAACCTGTTTAGTTCTGCTTCCACAGCAAACCAGAGACCCTCAGTCAGCACTTTTAGTAGGAAGTGTGTGTGTGTGTGTGTGTGTGTGTGTGTGTGTGTGTGTGTGTGTGTGTGTGTGAGAGAGAGAGAGAGAGAGAGAGAGAGAGAGAGAGAGAGAGAGAGAGGGAGGGAGGGAGGGGGGAGAGAGAGGGAGTATGAGGAGACACTCTTGGATGCATTGGATGAAGCTGTTCTTCATCCACATTAGATTTCTCTTCCAAAGAGGCTGAGAATATAATATCAGGATGAGGGCCGTCTGGATATAACGGTTCTGATGACACAATCTACTTATTGTGGTCATATTAACATCAACAGTACACACACACACACACACATTTACAACATTCTCAATATTCTCTCTCTCCGTCTCCCTGGTGGTGGTGGTGGTGGAGGTGGTGGAGGTGGTGGTGGAGGTGGTGGTGGTGGAGGTGGAGGTGTGGACATCACTGAGAGGTGTGAGAGATAACAGTGTGTCAGGTAATAACAGTGGTGGGTTAGGTTGGCAGCTGAGTCAGAGCCTAAATACGAGGTCCAGGGAAGATAGAGACTCGACTCTACAGCACAAACACATATTAACTAGAACACGTCTGAGTGTTGGAGAAGGTCTTGGTGATTAAGATATTACATCACAGAGAGACAGCAATATATCACTGAGGTACATAAAGATAAGAATAGAACACGTTTAGAGCATTTATAGTTACAAGGTTAATAGAACGAGTTTCATAATTGCTTAGTTGCCTGCATAATAGCTGGGATAAGAACATATAATATATATATATATACAGTATAACATATAATATGATATATATACAGTATAACATATAATATGATATATATACAGTATAACATAATATGATATATATACAGTATAACATATAATATGATATATATACAGTATAACATATATGATATATATACAGTATAACATATAATATGATATATATACAGTATAACATATAATATGATATATATACAGTATAACATATATGATATATATACAGTATAACATATAATATGATATATATACAGTATAACATATAATATGATATATATACAGTATAACATATAATATAATATATATACAGTATAATATATAATATGATATATATACAGTATAACATATAATATGATATATATACAGTATAACATATAATATGATATATATACAGTATAACATATAATATGATATATATACAGTATAACATATAATATGATATATATACAGTATAACATATAATATGATATATATACAGTATAACATATATGATATATATACAGTATAACATATAATATGATATATATACAGTATAACATATATATGATATATATACAGTATAACATATAATATGATATATATACAGTATAACATATAATATGATATATATACAGTATAACATATATATGATATATATACAGTATAACATATATGATATATATACAGTATAACATATAATATGATATATATACAGTATAACATATAATATGATATATATACAGTATAACATATAATATGATATATATACAGTATAACATATAATATGATATATATACAGTATAACATATAATATGATATATATATACAGTATAATATATAATATGATATATATACAGTATAACATATAATATGATATATATACAGTATAACATATAATATGATATATATATACAGTATAACATATAATATATATATATACAGTATAACATATAATATGATATATATACAGTATAACATATAATATAATATATATACAGTATAACATATAATATGATATATATACAGTATAACATAATATGATATATATACAGTATAACATATAATATGATATATATACAGTATAACATATAATATATATATACAGTATAACATATAATATGATATATATACAGTATAACATATAATATGATATATATACAGTATAACATATAATATGATATATATACAGTATAACATATAATATGATATATATACAGTATAACATATAATATGATATATATACAGTATAACATATAATATGATATATATACAGTATAACATATAATATGATATATATACAGTATAACATATAATATGATATATATACAGTATAACATATAATATGATATATATACAGTATAACATATAATATGATATATATACAGTATAACATATAATATGATATATATACAGTATAACATATAATATGATATATATACAGTATAACATATAATATGATATATATACAGTATAACATATAATATGATATATATACAGTATAACATATAATATGATATATATACAGTATAACATATAATATGATATATATACAGTATAACATATAATATGATATATATACAGTATAACATATAATATGATATATATACAGTATAACATATAATATGATATATATACAGTATAACATATAATATGATATATATACAGTATAACATATAATATGATATATATACAGTATAACATATAATATGATATATATACAGTATAACATATAATATGATATATATACAGTATAACATATAATATAATATATATATACAGTATAACATATAATATGATATATATATAAATATACAGTATAACATATAATAACATACAATATGATAAACAACGCTAAGTACTATTAATAATGCTGAGTACTATTAATAATGCCAAGACGTACAAACACACATCTGTGATGATAATGATGATGATGATGATGATGATGATGATGATGAGTGGACGACCCGGGGTCAGTTTCCCACGATCCTTACACCTGCTCAGCATAACTGTTGTTGCTATGGCAACATCACGCATAGCCCACATCACTCTGTCTGCTCCACAGGGAGCCCTGGAGCCCTGGAGCCCTGGAGCCCTGGAGACCTGGAGACCTGGAGACCTGGAGCCCTGGAGACCTGGAGACCTGGAGCCCTGGAGCCCTGGAGACCTGGAGCCCTGGAGACCTGGAGACCTGGAGCCCTGGTCTGTAGGTCTGTGTGTCGCACGACAACACCGCCACCGCCGAGTCGACGCGATGAACCACAAGATTTAATGGACACACACACACACACACACACACACACACACACACACACACACACACACACACACACATACTGACTAGTCCATGTTTACACCAAAACACAAGCAACATGACAACAAGCAGGTGAGGTGTTCAGGAGGAGCAGGAAGGAGCAGGAAGGAGCACAGAGGACAGACAGCAGGAGAACACAACGTCTGCTCCTTGATGAAGAGCGTCTCATCGCTTATCATATAATATAGTATAGTATATAGTATATAGTATAGTACTATCTACTTATAATATAGTAAATAGTACAGAGTTAAGGAGGCGTGTGCTAACCGAGCAGCTCTGTCCACAACAGGTACGCTCCAAGCTGTTTGTGTGTGTGTGTGTGTGTGTGTGTGTGTGTGTGTGTGTGTCTCGTGTTGTTGTTGTAATGTTCGCCTGCTGACCTGTGGACCGCTAAGCTAAGCTAAGCTAAGCTAAGTTACGCTGCTGAGGGCGGCTGACAAACAATGATTGACAGAATTTCTTTTTCAGGACAAAAGTGGAAAAAGCGAAATGTTTCCATCATCACAGATGCTTGTGTTTCCGTGTCGTCGTGTCGTCGTTATCATGTTAACCTCAATCACACACACACACACACACACACACACACACACACACACACACACACACACACACACACACACACACACACACACACACACACACACACACACACACACACACACACACACACACCCCCCGCCCAGTGCAGGATGGAGGTCCAGGCGGGCGGAGGCTCGGCGATGGTCGAGGCGGGCGGAGGCTCGGCGAGGGTCCAGGCGGTGCAGCCTCGGAGAGCGTTGCCGGGGCAACAAGGCCAGTGGAGCAGCGGACTGTGTGACTGCTGGCAGGACATGGGGGACTGTGAGTGGCGGACGTCTGCTCTCCGGGGGTCATGTGACGTGGGCGGGGTGCGGGGGGGGCGGAGCCATATCGCTTCACATCAATATCATCATCAGTTCACACTGTACCTTGGTTACCATGACACCGTCCTCATCGCTCTGAGGTCTGGACTGTCAGATAAGATAAGATAAGATAGAACTAAGATAAGTTAAGATAAGAGGAGATAAGATAAGAGGAGATAAGATAAGATAAGATAAGATAGAACTAAGATAAGGACATTCTTGTGCCAGAGGTTGCTCAAAAATAACAACATAAGAATAAAAACAATGGAATAATAAGTCAACTAAATATGCTAAACTACTAAAGCTGGTGTGTGTGTGTGTGTGTGTGTGTGTGTGTGTGTGTGTGTGTGTGTGTGTGTGTGTGTGTGTGTGTGTGTGTGTGTGTGTGTGTGTGTGTGTGTGTGTGTGTGTGTGTGTGTGTGTGTAGGTTGCCTGGCACTGTGCTGCCTACCTGTGTTCACCTGCCAGGTGAGCCGGGCGGCGGGGGTGTGTCCCTGCCTGCCCCTGCTGGACTGTCTGGGCTGCGTGCCGCCCGCCTCGCTGGCCGTGCGGGCGGCCGTACGCCAGCGCTACGGTATCCAGGTAACACACACACACACACACATCAGGAAAACTAGCAGTCATCATGACCTCTGACCTCCAGGGGCCTGACTGACAGGCACAACACTGTCATCATATCATGAATCATGATTCATGATTCATGAATCACAAGAAATGTTTGCAATGGAGAGAGAACTACAAATAACAGCTGATATCAAAACTATCGTAGGCAAAAACATACTGAACACTGTCAATCATATATACATGAATCAAGATAGACAGAACACAGAAGAGAGAGGAGAGGAGAGAGAGAGAGAGAGACAAGGAGACAGAGAGAGACAGAGAGAGAGAGAGAGAGAGAGAGACAGAGAGAGAGAGCGAGAGAGAGAGACAGAGAGGGGGGGAGACAGAGGAGAGAGAGAGAGAGAGAGAGAGAGAGACAGAAGAGAGAGAGAGAGAGAGAGAGAGAGAGAGAGAGAGAGAGAGAGAGAGAGAGAGAGAGAGAGAGAGAGAGAGAGAGAGAGAGAGAGAGAGAGAGAGACAGAGAGACAGAGAGACAGAGAGAGAGAGAGACAGAGAGAGAGAGAGACAAAAAAGGAGAGAGAGAGAGAGAGAGAGAGACAGAGAGAGAGAGAGAGGGGCAGGAGAGAGAGTGAGAGAGTCTTCCTTTTCCTGCTCCTGACCTCTGACCTCTGACCTCTGCCAGGGGGGCGTGTGGAGCGACTGTTTCTACGGGTGCTGCTGCTACACTCTGTCCTGGCTGCAGATCTCCCGCGAGCTGAAGAGACGAGCGGCGGGCCACGCCCACACCCCGCGAGGCCCCTCCTCCTCCTCCAGATACACCGCTCTGCACGGCCTGCAGGGGGCGCACTTAACGTAGACACACAACGCTGCTGTTAGTTTTGTACTGTATGTGCTGCTTTGTGATTCAGTAGATAAAATGTCTTTTTGTTTTGTGGTATTTGTCACTTCATTATGAGTCAGTGTTCCTCTGTATGAATTGACCCTAACCCTTCAATTTAAATAAATGTGACATTGTGTCCTAAATGAATGAACGTTAAAACATAATAATAAAAAAATGCCAACATCTCTAAAATCTCTTTTTGGAAGAATTACTGTGATATCTCGTACATATTGTGGGTCTTATATATTATATTGTGGAAAAAATATATCCAAAACTAAGAATACACATGATTTATAGATGATATACAGCAGACACAGTCTGCACAGACATGCTACTAAATACAATAATGTACTGTTCATGTTCCAACTGTATCACTGTGTGTTAACTCACTGTGTGTTAAGTCACTGTGTGTGTGTGTTAAGTCACTGTGTGTGTGTGTTAACACACTGTGTGTGTGTGTGTTAACTCACTGTGTGTGTGTGTTAACTCACTGTGTGTTAACTCACTGTGTGTGTGTTAACTCACTGTGTGTGTGTGTTAACTCACTGTGTGTGTTAACTCACTGTGTGTGTGTGTGTGTGTGTGTGTGTGTGTGTGTGTGTGTGTGTGTGTGTGCGTGCGTGTGTGTGTGCGTGCGTGTGTGTGTGTGTGTGTGTGTGTCACGTATATCACCGCCTATAAAGCTCCATGCCACCCGAACCCGGAGTCATCTGTAGTCATCCCTACCCGAGTGTGAGGCCTCGTTGTCGTGGAGCTGCTCCAGGTAAGACTGTTTACTGGCTGCACCTTCAACAATGGTTTCTAATGTGATTTGTTTATGACGCTGGTCAGTGCACAATATAGAATACAATGATGTTATAATACTGCTAATGAACCACAACTATGACAAGTGTTTGACTTTGTTAATATAATCATCTATACAACGTTGTCCTGGTTTAATGATCAGTTTTTTGTCTATTAGCGTTAGAAGTCGGTCTGAGCAGCATGACGAGCAGCATGACGCTAATAGACAAAAAACTGATCATTAAACCAGGACAACGTTGTATAGATGATGATATTAACAAAGTCAAACACTCGTCATAGTTTTGGTTAATTAGCAGTATTATAACATCATGTATTCTATATTGTGCACTGACCAGCGTCATCAACAAATCACATTAGAAACCATTCCACTTTTTCTAAACACTTAAACTCTGTTGAAGGTGCAGCCAGTAAACAGTCTTACCTGGAGCAGCTCCACGACAACGAGGCCTCACACTCGGGTGGGGATGACTGCAGATGACTCCGGGTTCGGGTGGCATGGAGCTTTATAGATGGTGATATACGTGACACACACACACACACACACGCACGCACGCACACACACACACACACACACACACACACACACACACACACGCACACACACCACACACACACACACACACGCACACACACACACACACACACACACCACACACACGCACACACACACACACACACACACACACACACACACACACACCGGTCAGTCCAGTTTGATGTGACATCTTCTCGGCCCGTGGAGATCAGATTGTGTTGACGCACGTCCTCAGCCACTGAGCCGCTGTGTCGCGTTTTTGTGTTCCAGTCGTGATGGAGAGATAAAGTTAACACACACACAGTGAGTTAACACACACACACACACAGTGAGTTAACACACAGTGAGTTAACATACACACAGTGAGTTTACACACACAGTGAGTTTACACACACACACACACAGTGAGTTAACACACAGTGAGTTAACACACACACAGTGAGTTAACACACACACACAGTGAGTTAACACACACACAGTGAGTTAACACACAGTGAGTTAACACACACACACAGTGAGTTAACACACACAGTGAGTTAACACACACACAGTGAGTTAACACACACACACAGTGAGTTAACACACACACAGTGAGTTAACACACAGTGAGTTAACACACAGTGAGTTAACACACACACACACAGTGAGTTAACACACACACAGTGAGTTAACACACACAGTGAGTTAACACACACACACAGTGAGTTAACACACACACAGTGAGTTAACACACAGTGAGTTAACACACACACACAGTGTGAGTTAACACACACACACAGTGAGTTAACACACACACAGTGAGTTAACACACAGTGAGTTAACACACAGTGAGTTAACACACTGTGATACAGTTGGAACATGAACATTATTGTATTTAGTAGCATGTCTGTGCAGACTGTGTCTGTGTCTGCTGCATATCATCTATAAATCATGTTTTTTGTCTATTAGCGTTAGAAGTCGGTCTGAGCAGCATGACGAGCAGCATGACGAGCAGCCAACCCCAGCCCTTCATTGTGTCTTCACACAGCAACGAGTGGAGCTCAGGGATCTGCGACTGCCTGGACGACCTGCCCCAGTGTACGTTCTCCACTCTTAACGTCAGCACCTTTAAAGCTCCTGTGTGCAGGAATCATGAATATCTTCTCGTTACTCTTCCCCTGTGGCCGGTACCGCAGCCAGCTAGACGCTCCAAGCCACACGTGTCAAAGTCGAGGCCTGTGGCACCTCATCTTATGTGGCTCGCGAGAGGTTGCAAACAATATCATTTGCTAATCATAAAAATCAGGCCCGGGGGTTTTCCAGGTGTCCTGGCCGTCTGTAGAAGACCAAGACAATGAAGCTGTTTCTGGTTCTGGTTCTATTATGGCCCGCAGGTCACAGGTCAGGCCAGTGGTGACGCGGCTGTCATAACGCCGGCGCTCCATGGACCACCGGTGTCGTTTGACCTGAGCGTCCAAGAGCTCCGGATGTTTTATGAAGAGTGAAAATAATATCATAATATCACGTTGTCATCATTTCAGAATCCCCCCGGGACTGGGGTGGCCTGACTGGGACTGTATTGTTGTTGTCTAAGTTATAGAGTAGATATATAAGTCTCATAGTTACAACCCGCTCTTTGAGGGCAAGCATAACGCGAGTCTAGCTTCTGTAGCTCTACAGCCGCCTGTGTCTTTTCTACACCCGTCCACAACAAGGACGTTCAGATGCCTGCTTGTGCTCCTTGTGTTGTGTTCAGGTTGCTTGGCGTTCTGGTGTCCTCCGTGCTTCACCTGCAAGACGTCCTACGAGGCCGGGGAGTGCGTTTGTCTTCCTCTGCTGGACGGCTTCGGCATCATCCCGCCCATCACCATGGCTCTGCGGGTGTCTGTCCGCCAGCGATACGGCATCGAGGTCACAAGTCTCTTCTTCTTTAGTATCCACGATACTTTATCTTTTATAGAGGAGAGTTTATATCATCTACTTTATTTGTTCACCTTCTTCAAGTGTTTTTATAAATAATAAGTCAACTCGTAGTCCATGTTTACCGTGAGACACTTGGGACAGAAGCGTCCACCAAGTGGTATCTCGACATATACTGTAGATCTCAAAAGTATATTTGATCAAAGGTCATGTGATCACAAAGGACGGAGGATAGATATTGAGGAGGAACGCGGGAAGACGTCAGGTCAAAACATTCCTGGTGGAGCAGAAAGGGTTAAGTGTTGAAATCCCTCCCACAGACTGGAGTCAGTTAGACAGCAAACATTCCATAGGATGATGAATGGATGAGACTGAGTTCCCTCCCAACACAGAGTCAGTGCAGTTTAGAGGAGTTGAGCCACACTGTTTAACGACGAAGGTTTACACTTTAACTCCAGTAAAACCCTTTCCACCCGAGTTGGCTTTTAACGCGCCAATGATTATCTTCCAGATTATCTTATTTTTTCCTTTGCTTTGACACGATTGCTGCGAGAAAGACACGCATTACCAGAGGCCTTATCAGAGGCCTTATCAGAGGCCTTCCATCGACCATGACTCACAAAGCCTTAACATCGTCACGGGCTTCGGCATCGCGTGTCTACTCCTCACGTGTTGTATCTCCTCCATCTCCTCCTCCGTCAGGACTCCGTGTGCAACGACTGCATGTACGCCTGCTGCTGCGCACCGTGCTCCTGGTGCCAGATAGCCAGGGAACTGAAGACGAGGTCCACGCCCTCCATCATCTCCATCATACGGAATGGATGATGGAATCTGCACGCAGGGCTGATGTCAGGACAGGAGGAATGGCGCCGACGCTGGCGCCGTGACTGTCTTCGCCACCATCGCCGTCATCACCGTCAACAACCAGATAGCGGCGCCGTGATAGCCACCCGCTTAACAAAGATGGCACACGCTGTTGACCTTTGACCTTTCTTCACATAGCCGGCATACCGATCAGTCACCGTGTGTTTGTCCATGTGACGTCATCCCCCCCGGCTCCCCGTGTCTCCACATACCTGCGGGCCACGCCCACCCTCCCTGCAGGATGTGATGTCATTGGTATATTTTCCCGTTGTTATTTAAATCAGCGGAGGATGGTTGTGTTGTGTACCGTGTGTGCGGGCGGTCAGGTATGTGTGTAATCAGTGGAATAATTGATATGTCTGTGACAAATATGCACGTGCTTGACTGTGTTTGTTATCCGGTGTTTGTGCGCGCGCATACGTGTGTACTTGAGTGCGTGCGTCTGTATGCGTGTGCGTGTGTGTGTGTGTGTGTGTGTGTGTGCGTGCAAAGTGTTGTCTACAATATGGGCTGATCTCTGTGTTTTATAAGAACAATGCAGAAACGGTGGATGACTGTCATCCTTAACAGTACATATGGCCTCCTTTCGTAGTTTGAAATACGAGGAGAGAGAGAGAGAGACAGAGAGAGAGAGGAGGGAGGAGGTGGAGAGATGTAAGAGAGAGAGAGAGAGAGAGAGAGAGAGAGAGAGAGAGAGAGAGAGAGAGAGAGAGAGAGAGAGAGAGGGATTAGGTGTGGTGTGTGTCCTGTGTTGTGTGTAGTGAGTGTTATGTGTGTGTGTGTGTGTGTGTATGTCTATGTTGTGTGAGTTGTTGTCAGTGCGCCGCACACTCCTACACCCGGGACAGAGGTGTGTCCCCCCCCGCACTCTGTGTCCTCTGGGTCCTCTGTGACCTCTGGGTCCTCTGTGACCTCTGGGCCCTCTGTGACCTCTGGGCCCTCTGTGACCTCTGTGCCCTCTGTCCTAAGAAGCTTTAAAATCTTCTCAAATCGTCTGTAGCTTATAAATGATCCATCACCATCAATGTTATATTATACTAAGCATTGTATTCATGATTTGGTTCATTTCTTCAGACTGTTCTGTATGATACTGATCACTCTTCTGAGTTGAACTCTAACTCTAACTCTAAGCATCAGTAACTCTGTGCAACAAGATCAAGTTAATACACAGTTACATTCAAGTCAATGAATAAAACACATCCATATGACCAGCTGTGTGTGTGTGTGTGTGTGTGTGTGTGTGTGTGTGTGTGTGTGTGTGTGTGTGTGTGTGTGTGTGTGTGTGTGTGGGGTGTGTGTGGTGTGTAAAAGTTATAAGATAAGATAAGATAGAACTTTATTAATCCCGAAGGAAATTCTTGTGCCAGGTTGCATAGCAATACAGTAAAACAATAGAGAAATACACAGAATAATACAAATAAACTAACAGATTTACAAATGTACAGTCAAAATATACAAATATATAAATATATAGACAAGATAAGATATTCAGACGGCGAAAACAATTTGTCATAATTGAAGTGTAATACTGTGATAATAATAATAATGGTTAGGGGACGTATTGCACCTGATAGAAAGAATATTAAGAATATTGCACATAATGTTGAAAGGTAACGAGAATAATATGTTAATGCAGTTTTAGCAATTGGGCCCACGTCTTGCATGTCTTTGTCAAGTTTATAAAGTCCTACAAGTGCGCGGCGCTTGGTGGTTTACTGCGGATGTCTGCTGGTTGATGTATTTCTGTTTTCCAGGTCAATGATCGCGTGTATTTTCCGGTGCTGGATGGTTCCGGCTGGGTCCACCGTGCAAAGGTGGAAGCAACACGTTGTTAGCATGTTTCTCAGGAAGTATTGGTATCTGCATTCAGAAAAAAAAGTATTAGTATATTAGTATGACATTAGTATATTAGTATAACATTAGTATATTAGTATGACATGAGTATATTAGTATAACATTAGTATATTAGTATGACATGAGTATGTTAGTATAACATTAGTATATTAGTATGACATGAGTATGTTAGTATAACATTAGTATATTAGTATGACATGAGTATGTTAGTATAACATTAGTATATTAGTATGACATGAGTATATTAGTATAACATTAGTATATTAGTATGACATGAGTATGTTAGTATAACATTAGTATATTAGTATGAC
>PIJE02003110.1:0-32500 GCA_002895965.2 Coryphaenoides rupestris | reverse complement strand
TGGTCATATTAACATCAACAGTACACACACACACACACACATTTACAACATTCTCAATATTCTCTCTCTCCGTCTCCCTGGTGGTGGTGGTGGAGGTGGTGGAGGTGGAGGTGGTGGTGGTGGAGGTGGGTGGTGTGGACATCACTGAGAGGTGTGAGAGATAACAGTGTGTCAGGTAATAACAGTGGTGGGTTAGGTTGGCAGCTGAGTCAGAGCCTAAATACGAGGTCCAGGGAAGATAGAGACTCGACTCTACAGCACAAACACATATTAACTAGAACACGTCTGAGTGTTGGAGAAGGTCTTGGTGATTAAGATATTACATCACAGAGAGACAGCAATATATCACTGAGGTACATAAAGATAAGAATAGAACACGTTTAGAGCATTAATAGTTACAAGGTTAATGAACGAGTTTCATAAGAGAATGGTTCTCCTGTGAATTGTCAGCATTGTGTAACATACAGTACACGGACTACAACCTCAAATAATAACATTTATTATTCCACTGATTACACTGCACACATACCTGACCATACCACCTGACGGTACACAACAAAACTCTGCTGATTTAAATAACAACAGGAAAATATACCAATGACATCACATCCTGCAGGGAGGGGGCGTGGCCTCCAGGTATGTGGAGACACGGGGAGGAGGGGGCAGGGTGGGCGTGGCCCGCGGGTATGTGGAGACACGGGGAGGAGGGGGCAGGGTGGGCGTGGCCCGCAGGTATGTGGAGACACGGGGAGGATTCGTCTGTGTAGAGGGGGCGAGGGAGCCACAGTAAAATGGCCGTCGCCGGTATTGGCCCAGCGTGTGCTGAAGACCATGGGCAAACGGAGGTAAGTGCCCAGTAGAAACCCAATGGGTAAGCCCGGGTCAGTCAACATCAAGTCATACTTGGCGTCCTGCAACTTCTTCATCAGAACGGGGTCATCGAGCATCGAGGCGACCGCTCTGGCGCAAATCCCGTGACCCAGACTGAGCGTGGAGGTGATCTCAATCTGCTGGCGGAAGGATCGCAGGGCGGCCGGCCACCGGCGGTGCTCCATGGTGCGCCGCAGCATGTCGAGGTAGAAGCTCGGCTCGATCTCGTCCTCCAGCGTGCGGCCCCGGACGGCGGTGTAGTAGGGCGAGCGCTCCGGGATGTACCAGCTCTTGGCCGAGCGCACGACGGTCACGCTGTGCCCCCTGGAGTGCAGCTCCCGCAGGATCACCGCCATGTTGACCCAATGGCTGCCGTCCAGCGGCACCACCAAGATGCTGCTGCCGTGGCAACGACTCGGCCCCTGCAGCAGGAGACTGAGGGCGGTCAGGAGCACCGCAGTTGTTTTCAGCATTTCCTGGGAGAACAATATGAGAAAGTGTACATTGATAACATTGTGGGAGGCAGCCATTATGAGGACTATCTGTTTACCTCTCATGTCTTTGATTACAGTGAACTGAATCTAATGCCGTTTGTAACATTTAGCGAAGACATTCAATGAAAGAACTTAAACAAACACACCAACCAGACCAACCTAAAGACCAGGCTGTGGGTTTATTGAATGAAACACAGATATTACACAATATTAACAAAGGAAGCTGCAGCATTGACTCTGTAAAGATCAAGTCTCCACGTGGTCGGCTCACCTGCTCCTCTCTGTTCAGCTGTCAGGAGCTATGCTACGCTATGCTAACCTGCAGCCCGGGTGCTCAAAGTCCGCTCTGTCTGCACACTGACTGCTGGCCAAGGCAGTCAGAGGTTGTATTGCAGAAGTGGCTGTGATGTAATCATGTTCACGTGTACTTCTTCAACAGATTGACTATATACTGTATATACATATCTATATATAGATACTGTATAGATACTGTATATCTACTGTATATACTGTATATCTACTGTATATCTATATAGATATATATGATGCAGATGCATGTACTTTATATATATGATGCAGAACGTTATGCAGAACAGTATAGTGTCTGTGTTCTGGAGGCTGAGAGAGAGAGAGGGAGGGGGAGAGAGAGAGAGAGAGAGAGAGAGAGAGAGAGAGAGAGAGAGAGAGAGGGAGAGAGAGAGAGAGAGAGAGGGGAGAGAGGGGAGGAGGAGAGAGAAGGAGAGAGAGAGAGAGGGAGGGAGAGAGAGGGAGGAGGAGGAAGAGAGGAGAGGGAGAGAGAGAGGGAGAGGAGAGAGGGAGGAGAGAGGGAAGAGAGGAGAGAGAGAGGAGAGAGAGAGAGGGAGAGAGAGAGAGAGAGGAGAGGGAGAGGGAGAGGAGAGAGGAGAAGGAGAGAGGAGAGAGAGAGGAGAGAGAGAGAGAGAGGGAGAGAAGAGAGAGAGGTAGGAGAGAGAGAGAAGGAGAGAGAGAGGGAGAGAGAGAGAGAGAAGAGAGAAGAGGAGAGAGAGGAGGAGAGGGGAGAGAGAGAGGAGAGAGGAGAGAGGGAGAGAGAGGAGGAGAGAGAAGAGGAGGAGAGAGGGGGGGAGAGGGGAGAGGAGAGGAGAGGAGGAGGAGGGAGGAGGGAGGAGGAGAGGAGAGAGGAGGGGAGAGAGGAGGTGGAGAGGAGAGTGGGAGAAGAGGAGGAGAGGAGGTGGAGAGGAAAACTGGCTCATTGCTTGAGTGCCATCGATGCCGGTGTATCGAGTGTGGTCGCGCCGTTTTAACTAACTACAGCAGCGCCGATGGTGCGGAGCGGAGTATGGCCCAATCACCCCCAGTTCCTCGATTCACCGGAGTAGTCCCCGCCGTCTGACGAGACGGCCAGTGATGATTCGTATGGGTAGTGAATTAATTGTTGATTGACTAGGTTCTATTGTATTTTGGGAGATAAAGTTGAAGTAAAGTGGTTCCAAAAGAAAAGGCCCTTTAGGTAGCTCGAGAGGGCCAAAGCGAACTGCACAATTGGATCCCCTGGCTAGGTGTTATGGGGAGTTACGATGTTTTGGTAAACGTCATTCGTTTGTTGCCTGTGTCGAACTTTCACCCGGTTGGTTGTTTTACATATATTGTGATATAATTGTTACCATCTAATGTATCCAGTTGTCCCCACTCCTCCCCTATATTGATCTCTGATTCTTCATGTTGTCAATGATTATTGCGTCTAGTTACTCTTGATTTCTATCTCCATGATCGTTTTTCCGCCCCTTGTGCACTTTTCACCTCTCTAACTTCTGCCCAATTTGTCTGTCTGTTTATAATACAAATAGAACTAAGTTTTAACGTTCCAGTGTATGTATGGTGATCTCCGTCGTAGTTCGTGTCTGTACTCTTGTCTGTGCTTAAATGTAAGGATTGCTTTAATAATCGCAGTTTTTAACCAAAGCCCCATCATTTATTTAACACACAAATAACAAACATACAAAGCCACTCTTAGGTGTCAGACCAATGGCAGTGTGACAACCAACACGTCCAGGATCGGGTAGGATTAGGGTGCTTGCAACTGGGACACGCTCGAACACTTAGCTGGAGACGGAGAGCCGGCATCGAGAACCAGAACCCCCCCCCCCGGTACACATGACCACAGACAAGGTGTGTGTGTACGCCCAGCCGGAGACGGCTTGTAATGACTGATGAGCCGTATACCTGGTGCCCTTTACATGTATATTTGCTTTATACATAAACGTATGTAAATATGTTTCCAGGGTTGTATTGCCTCACGGTGTGCGTTTGTGCTCCATCTGTTTCTGTTGTCGTTTTTTCTATTATCTGTGGCTGGGCTGATTGGAAAAGAAACAATTCTCCCCGGGATCAATAAAAGTAATCTTGTGAAGTCTTCGCCCAGATACAGATCATTTGAAGATCCTGACTCGAGGTGCGGCCTGTGCTTGTCGTCTGTTCTCTGCGGATTGATTTGATGGAACCGCCGTCATCGTCATCGATGAGAGAGGATGAGAGAGGATGAGAGGATGAGAGGGAGAGAGGATGAAACTCCCCTTTCCGCCGCCGCTGAACCAGCACGCCTCCCCTTTCCATCTAAACGCCCGTTCATTACCGATCCAAGGCTGTGATATGCATGGGAAAGGCGCCAGGGTACTGAGGGTGTGTGGGGGTGGGTTGGGGTGAGGAGGTAGTCGCCAGTGCCCAGGGCTCACTACCCTCGCTCCTCTCTAATCTGTCTCTCTCTCTCTCCGTCCCTCTCTCTCTCTCTCTCTCTCTCTCTCTCTCTCTCTCCCCCCCTCCCTCTCTTCAGCCTCAGAGCACAGACACTATACTGTTCTGCATAACGTTCTGCATCATATATATAAAGTACATGCATCTGCATCATATATATCTATATAGATATACAGTATATACAGTAGATATACAGTATATACAGTAGATATGCAGTAGATATACAGTATCTATATATAGATATACAGTATATACAGCAGATATACAGTATATACAGCAGATATACAGTATCTATACAGTATCTATATATAGATATGTATATACAGTATATAGTCAATCTGTTGAAGAAGTACACGTGAACATGATTACATCACAGCCACTTCTGCAATACAACCTCTGACTGCCTTGGCCAGCAGTCAGTGTGCAGACAGAGCGGACTTTGAGCACCCGGGCTGCAGGTTAGCATAGCGTAGCATAGCTCCATCTAGCACAGCTGAACAGAGAGGAGCAGGTGAGCCGACCACGTGGAGACTTGATCTTTACACAATCTACTGAAGAGTCAATGCTGCAGCTTTCTTTGTTCATATTGTGTAATATCTGTGTTTCATTCAATAAACCTACAGCCTGGTCTTTAGGTTGGTCTGGTTGCTTTGTTCGTTTAAGTTGCAGCACAATGCAGTTCATTGAATGTTACAAACGGCATTAGATTCAGTTCACTGTAATCAAAGACATGAGAGGTAAACAGATAGTCCTCATAATGGCTGCCTCCCACAATGTTATCAATGTACACTTTCTCATATTGTTCTCCCAGGAAATGCTGAAAACAACTGCGGTGCTCCTGACCGCCCTCAGTCTCCTGCTGCAGGGGCCGAGTCGTTGCCACGGCAGCAGCATCTTGGTGGTGCCGCTGGACGGCAGCCATTGGGTCAACATGGCGGTGATCCTGCGGGAGCTGCACTCCAGGGGGCACAGCGTGACCGTCGTGCGCTCGGCCAAGAGCTGGTACATCCCGGAGCGCTCGCCCTACTACACCGCCGTCCGGGGCCGCACGCTGGAGGACGAGATCGAGCCGAGCTTCTACCTCGACATGCTGCGGCGCACCATGGAGCACCGCCGGTGGCCGGCCGCCCTGCGATCCTTCCGCCAGCAGATTGAGATCACCTCCACGCTCAGTCTGGGTCACGGGATTTGCGCCAGAGCGGTCGCCTCGATGCTTGATGACCCCGTTCTGATGAAGAAGTTGCAGGACGCCAAGTATGACTTGATGTTGACTGACCCGGGCTTACCCATTGGGTTTCTACTGGGCACTTACCTCCGTTTGCCCATGGTCTTCAGCACACGCTGGGCCAATACCGGCGACGGCCATTTTACTGTGGCTCCCTCGCCCCCCTCGTACGTCCCAGTTACAGGCACAGAACTCCACCCTGAGATGGACTTCCTGGAAAGGACCAGAAATGTGCTTCATTACCTCTACAGCATATACGAGCAATACGTGTTCATCAACCCCGCGTACTCAGAGCTGCTGCAGCGCCACTTCCCCCCCGGAGCCGACCTGCTCTCCATGCAGCACTCGGCTGACATCTGGATGATGAGGGTCGACTTTGTCTTTGAGTTCCCACGGCCGACCGTGCCCAACGTGGTCTACATTGGAGGTTTCCAGTGCAGGGAAGCCGAGCCCCTGCCCGCTGACCTTGAGGCCTTCATGCAGAGCTCTGGAGAACACGGGGTCGTAGTGATGTCTCTCGGAACTTTGGTGGCCGGCCTGCCGAAGGAAATAACCGAGGCCGTCGCCGCGGCGTTCTCCCAGCTCCCTCACAAGGTGGTGTGGCGGTATGTGGGCCAGAGACCATCGAACCTGGCGAACAACACCCTGCTGCTGGACTGGCTGCCTCAAAACGACCTCCTAGGACACCCCAAGACTCGTGCTTTTGTTTCCCATGGAGGCACCAACGGTTTGTATGAAGCCATCTACCACGGGGTGCCGGTTCTGGGCCTGCCGCTCCTATTCGACCAGTTTGACAACCTAATCCGTCTGAAGAGACGTGGGGCGGCGCGGGTGGCGGAAGCCGCGTCGCTCACCGCGGAGGACTTCCTGGAGGCCCTAAGGGACACGCTGGAGAACCCCTCGTATCGAGACAACATGCGGAGACTCTCTCGGCTGCACCGCGACAAGCCTCTTCCTCCTCTGGACACGGCCGTGTTTTGGATCGAGTACGTCATCAGGAACAAAGGGGCCGGCCACCTGCGCTCCGTGGGCTCCGGCCTGCCCTGGTACTCCTACCATAGCGTAGACGTGGCCCTCTTCCTCTTGGCTCTCGGCGCGGCGTCGCTCTGGGCGTTGATCTCTGTCTGTCGGCAGCTCTGTCGCTGGACATGGAGAACCAAGCACAAAGTGGAGTGAAGCCTTGGTCAGGGTTCAACCACAACATCCTGATAACTACTCCAGCTCGTGGAAAATATGTGACCATTTCCATTGGCTGAAAATAAAGGTCACAAATAGTATTATGTATGGAAACATGTTGGTGACTATAAAGTAACTGGTATTGGTAATTCAGGAAGAAAGATGGTGCCAAATGTATTTGATTGAAATGGATGTCTTATGTAAAGATGTGTTATAAATTAATAGTTTAATTAGAGGATTTGCTGTGCAAATATTCAGCAAATATTGCATACAGAGGGGCTCAACATCTACAAAGTTTAAAAGCTTTTCAAATTCAGCCGTTTCTGTTGGGACAGACGAGGGTTAAAACCACAAGGCTCATAAAATAACCACGAGTGTTTTTCCTTGATATGCTGACTGTGTTCCAACACAGTGTGTGTTGCAGCCGGAGCGTCTTAGAGCTCCAACATGGAGATGATGGCGATCATGATCTACAAGTGAAGCCGAGTTTGTGTTAGTTTGTCCGAGATCCTCGACGCCGCAGGGGGCTCCTATGTGCAGGCAGCTGTGGGACTGTTGGACAGACTAGTGAGGAATACAAGCAGAGGAACACCGAGGTAGACTCTTCTGTCTTTTAGACGCCTTTTCTTATTGCTCTGCTGTTTTGAGTGAGGATGCATATCTCCACCACTTTGTGTGAGTATCATGACGAACATTCATCTTATTAAACAAAGGCAACCATGTTCCATGAAACTGACTGATTCTTCTCACATTTCCATCAAATAATGTTCTTTGTCATTTGTAATATTCTTTCGACTTGCTAAACCTTTTACATGTAAAGATGACAAGATAATAATATTGTTAGTTAGTTCATGGTTCGTTTAAATGTGATTTGGCAGGTTTACATACAGGGTTGCAACACAACACAATAAGAAACAAATGCAATCCATATATAACAAAACAAATGAGCTTTTACAGTTTAGATTGTATATGATGCGATCACTGTTTAGTATTAGAAATGTGAAATGAACTCAATTACAATCCAGATGCACTCGAACATTTCTTCATTTTAAAAGTAACTGTTGTATTTGTATCTCTAATCCCAAGATTGTACGAAGGGTGTCAACCCTCTGGCTCATCTGGCCAACGTTACACAAGCTTGGTCATGAATTATGCAACTAAGCCTGTCTTGGTCAATAATGTGTGCAAGTTCTGAAGCACAATGCTAAACTGAGAACTTGTTTGGTTACGATTACTTTACTGTGTGTGTGTGTGTGTGTGTGTGTGTGTGCGTGTGCGTGTGCGTGCGTGTGCGTGTGTGTGTGTGTGTGTGTGTGTGTGTGTGTGTGTGTGTGTGTGTGTGTGTGTGTGTGTGTGTGTGTGTGTGTGTGTGTGGTGGTGTGTGTGTGTGTGTGTGTGCAGGCCCGTAAAAATCACTTCAAAATCTCCTTGTCCTCACGTACAAAACAAGAATGTTGTCTTCCTGGTGACGTGATGAGAGGTTTGTGTTACTGAGTGGTGCCGATGAGCGCTGCAGTGCACATGTTGTGCTCTAGACCCACAGACAGAAACATTCTCATATGATCTCTTCATATCAGCTCATCCAATCAGCTAGCCTCTTGCTAGAAGGGCGGCAACGATGTACGTATGCTTAATACACGGCTGCGTTACTTCCTGCGTTCTGATTGGCTCGCGTGCGGCCCGGAGATCACGTATCCAGACCGGTAGATTTCTGTAACCCGACCGGAAGCGTAGACTTTGCCCGTGCGTGAAATTTGAGTTTGTATCTCGTAAACAAAGGCCGATAATAAAGCGGTGAGCTCACCCGCTGGGCGAGCCCACGCCGGCCGCCGGGTTAATCAGCAGCTAAGATTAGCGCTCCGCTCACGTCGTGTCGTCGTGTAGATCATGTGACGCGTTCCCGCTCGGACCGCGAGTCCGCGTCGAGACGTCCGCGCGGCCGGGGCGTGGCCACGTGGACAAGATGGCGGCGTGAACCAGGGCTCGATGATTTTTTCTTTAGTCGTCATTAAGCGGTCAAATAAACGGCAATTTCAAGATTTCAAAGGTAGGTTGTGTGTGTGTACGGCCGTATATTAGTGTTGGGTTCCCCGCACGGCTGAGTGTGTGTGTGTGTGTGTGTGTGTGTGTGTGTGTGTTTAGCCGACAGATTAAGTCCACTTTTAGGTCATTCAATGGAAAAGAATTTGGACTATTTGTTAATAACAGCTTGAGATTATAAATTACGCCTTTCGAGAGAAAAGAACCTGAAAAAGGGACAAAGTGTGAGCTGAAGACTCCTTCTAAAGAGCTGAATGTAACCACCATGCAGGCCGCCTCGCCTCCTGAGAGGAACACACTGATTCTGGCCCCGGGTGTCATTATTATTCACTATATAATCGTATTAAATAAGTTAACAGTGGTGTTTCACGTTCTATTTTGCAGCTTTGGAGACCATATGACCATACGTGGGGAGAAGAACAGCCATGCCAGGTCTCCAGCTCACGCTCATCCTGCTCCTCGTGGTCCACGGCTGCGACGGCGGGAGGATCTTGGTCGTGCCCGTAGACGGCAGCCACTGGATCAACATGGAGGTCATCCTCCGAGGACTGCACTCCAGGGGACACCAGCTCACGGTGCTGCGCTCTCCCAACAGCTGGTACATCCCCCAGAGCGCCGCCTTCTACACCACCATCACGGTCACGTCTCAAGAAGACCACGGCGAAGGATTCGATCCGAGTTTCATCTCTTTCCTCATGCAGAGATCATTTGAGCAGAGCAGGATGACGCCGTTCTGGCATTTTGTGGGGCAGCTGAAGGATCGAGCTCATACACTTCACATCTTTCACTCCGCGTCTCGCCGTTTTATCTCCACCATATTGGAGGACTCCAGTCTGATAAGCAGGTTGAACGGTTCCCACTTTGATCTGGTGTTGACGGACCCTGCCTTCCCCACAGGGGTCATACTGGCGCAGTATCTCGGACTACCCATGGTCTACTGCGTCCGTTGGATCAACGCTCGAGAAGCACACGGGGAACTCGCTCCATCCCCACCCTCCTATGTTCCAATGTACAACTCGCTTTCCAGTGACAACATGAACTTTCCTCAGAGGACAAAGAACGTATTGTTGTACGCAGCACGTATCCTGATAGAAGAGTTCTTCATTATGCCCGTTTACTCAGAGCTGCTGCAGCGCCACTTCCCCCCCGGAGCCGACCTGCGCTCCATGCAGCACTCGGCTGACATCTGGATGATGAGGGTCGACTTTGTCTTTGACTTCCCACGGCCGACCGTGCCCAACGTGGTCTACATTGGAGGCTTCCAGTGCAGGGAAGCCAAGCCCCTGCCCGCTGACCTTGAGGCCTTCATGCAGAGCTCTGGAGAACACGGGGTCGTAGTGATGTCTCTCGGAACTTTGGTGGCCGGCCTGCCGAAGGAAATAACCGAGGCCGTCGCTGCGGCGTTCTCCCAGCTCCCTCACAAGGTGGTGTGGCGGTATGTGGGCCAGAGACCATCGAACCTGGCGAACAACACCCTGCTGCTGGACTGGCTGCCTCAAAACGACCTCCTAGGACACCCCAAGACTCGTGCTTTTGTTTCCCATGGAGGCACCAACGGTTTGTATGAAGCCATCTACCACGGGGTGCCGGTTCTGGGCCTGCCGCTCCTATTCGACCAGTTTGACAACCTAATCCGTCTGAAGAGACGCGGGGCGGCGCGGGTGGCGGAAGCCGCGTCGCTCACCGCGGAGGACTTCCTGGAGGCCCTAAGGGACACGCTGGAGAACCCCTCGTATCGAGACAACATGCGGAGACTCTCTCGGCTGCACCGCGACAAGCCTCTTCCTCCTCTGGACACGGCCGTGTTTTGGATCGAGTACGTCATCAGGAACAAAGGGGCCGGCCACCTGCGCTCCGTGGGCTCCGGCCTGCCCTGGTACTCCTACCATAGCGTAGACGTGGCCCTCTTCCTCTTGGCTCTCGGCGCGGCGTCGCTCTGGGCGTTGATCTCTGTCTGTCGGCAGCTCTGTCGCTGGACATGGAGAACCAAGCACAAAGTGGAGTGAAACCTTCTTTCAATTTCAAATTGACATTTCAAAACATCCGTTTCCTAATTTATTTAAACTTAAAAAGTAAACTCCAATTAATGTCCACAGTATGAAGCCGTCTAGTGCCACAGAAGTAGTACAATCCATGGTCTTGAAACATGTTAATACTGTACAGGACCCATTGTCTGAGATTCCTATTCATGGCGAAACAATTGATCTTGTGCTGATCTGCATCGTCTGTATTATCTACTGCATCTCTGTCACTTCCTGTGGTGATTCTTCAGTATAATCAATCAGAGATGTCCATATTAGTCCAACTTACTTTAGTGCCAATGTTCGTGAACATGAATTAATAAAATGTGGGAAAAAATGTTGCATGCAAACTGATTAGTCATCATATTGAGCCTACAGAATGAACATGTCGAATGTGTTGCCGTGGTGATCACAGAAGCAGGATACACATCGGATCAACACGTGAACGTGTTATATATATATATATATATACAGTATATATATATATATATATATATATATATATATATTATATATATATATATATATATATAATATTGTGAACATCCACATTCTCAAGTCCTTGTAAGCTGGGTGCACACGACCCCCCCGCCCCGGCCTCACTGAACGACAGGCCTCTCAGGTGCAGCGACTTGAGACGTATCTGATCTCAACCGGAACAACTCCTTCACTCCGGTCCTCCTTCGACATTTGTGCTCCATCACCAAAAAGTAAATATCTAGAATAAGAGAGTGAAAAGAGGGCAAGAAAAACAGGAAGACAGAGAGGGAGAGAGGGGGAGAGGGAGAGAGGGAGAGAGGGAGACCGAGAGGTGGGGAGGCCGTTTAGGTTCCTGGATAGACGAGGCATTCTCCCAGTACAGGAACTTGCCTTTTAAAAAACGGGAGAAGTGGTTTTCCTGTGGAGGAAGCGATCAGAGAATAGCCGAGGCCCGGCCGAGACGCTTTGTTCTCCGCTCTGCAGCAGCTCACAGGTCGGGCGAGCGGCAGAGCTGAGGCTGGCGCCGTTCTCCTCAGTCCCACGGCGAGGACTCCTCAGTCCCACGGCGAGGACTCCTCAGTCCCACGGCGAGGACTCCTCAGTCCCACGGCGAGGACTCCTCAGTCCCACGGCGAGCGCTAGGAGGTAAGTAACCCAGGTTTCTCCCAGGATCTTTTAAATAGGACATGTAGCCACAGACCAGCGTGGGTATTTAATTTGCCAGTTGAAAAAAATGGGGAAGAAAAGAGCGATCCTGCAATAATGATAATACGTTCATGTACCTTTCTGGTGGCTCGAGGTTGTGATGTCAGCCTAACAATGGATGTCCAAAGAAAAAGATAATGACAACTTTTTCCCCCTCAACAGAAGGACTACAACCTTCCCTTCATCAGATGCTTTTAATGGTCATGGCTATATTGACATGTGTGGGTTGTTTTTTGATGCTTAGGTCTAAATCTTGAAGCGTCTAACTCCCGTTCTCTCTCTTTCTACTCTCTACTTGTGACAAGGTGCCGTTAAGTGGATCCATTCGTCACCCAATGAGAGCGAGGAGCTTGTTGTTCAGTGCTGTGCAGTGAGAGGCGATGGCAGACAGGAGCGTTCCCTGCGACACGGAACCTAACACAAGTGGAAGCACAAGAAGAAACGTCTAGCGCCACCGAGATCAACATGTAGAGGTGACAGCAGCGCTCCTTCTAGTCCAAACCAAACATCCGATCGGCTTATTTGTGAGCTCCAGTCATTAACCTGATTAACATGATTGCCATCTGACAGGCGTCCATTTCTACGGTCTGAACTGACAACACGGATTTTACCATGTGAGGAGCTTGAGGTCACTCCTGTGACCGGCGCTGACGATGCGATTATGCTCAACGACAGCTGCGACCTCCCCCTGGATACAGGACACCGTTGGTCTGACCTGCATCTACAGCGTGATCTTCACCTTGGGCCTGCCCAGCAACCTCCTCTCCCTTTGGGGACTCTACCAACTGGGCCGCTCGGGCGGGGGCGGCTGCCAGCTGGTCTACATCCTCAACCTCCTGCTGTCGGACCTCCTCCAGCTGCTCACCCTGCCGCTGTGGATCCTCTACCTCCAGGGGGGCCACCGCTGGCCCTACGGCCGGCCCGCCTGCGAGCTGGTGGGCTACGTGTTCTACGTCAACGTGTACGCCAGCGTCGCGTTCCTGTGCCTGATCGCGCTGGACCGCTGCCTGGCCATCGTGCACCCGCTCAGCAGCCGCGGCGTGCGCACCGTGCGGGTGGCGGTGGCGGCCGGCGGGGCGGTCTGGACGCTGACCTTCTTGTTCTGCCTGTGCGGGCTGCTGCCCTCGGTGTTCGACCCGGAGAGGTTGCTGTGTTTGGAGCGGTACCCCGTCAGCCCCGGATACGCCCACTTCAAGATAGCGACGACGGCCCTCGGCTTCCTGCTGCCGTGCTCCATCCTCGGGTGAGTCTCTCGTACCGGGTTCTATTCCTGAAGGCACAGTTAGCCTCTGGAGATCACGTTTAGTCAAGCTAGTAACGTTCAAGTGTTTTGATTTGAGAATGGGACACACGGGTGCTCCTGTATTGAGCCATCTCTCTCATGTCTACAGCTACACATCAGCTCGCATCGGCCTGACCCTCCGGAGGTCGCCGTCCGTCTCCGACCAGGAGCGCCACAAGATCGTGGGCGTCCTCGTGGTCATCACCGTCAACTTCATGGCGGTGTTCGGGCCGTACCACCTGGTGGGCGGCTACCGCTTCGTCTCCCTGCTGCTGACGGACGAGCCGTGCCGCCTGGAGCGCTCCGTCTTCCTGGTGTACCGGCTGTGCAACGGCCTGACCAGCCTCAACGCGCTGCTCGACCCGCTCTTCTACATCTTCCTGTGCTCGGACGCCCGCCTGGAGCTGCGGCGCTCGCTGCCCTGCGTGGAGACGGGAGGGCGGCGGGAGGGCGGCGGCGGCGGCGAGCGGCCCCCGGGGGAGCGGCCTCGGCCACCGCAGGGCGCCTCCTCCTCGTCCTCCCCCTCCAAGGCACTGTGTTAGACGGGGGGGGGCGGGGTCCGGCCAGGCGTGGCGATAATGAAGTTGAGGATGATACCCGAGGTCGGAGGAAGGGGCAGGGCCCGTGAGGTCATGTGACCACTAATGCTGCGGTGTAGAGAGCGCTGTTGTGCCCCCAAGTGGTGAGAACTTGGCCCAGAGATTCACAAGTGACATTAACATACATTCTGCCTACTTGGTGCAGTGTAGTCACATATTACATCACAGTTACATCTACACCTACAACTCATCTACACCTTGCTGGTTTCACACTTAAGTTGGTTAAATATAATGGAAGTACATTTACTGTACTTTGTCATTTACATTCTGTCATGCTTTGTTACCCCTGTTTTTAAATGCCCGTATGACCCATTGACCTCTGAACCATCCCTGGAAGGAGGGATCCCCCACTCTGAGGTTCCTCCTCCAGATTTCTTCCTTGTGTAACGGTACCAGAACAGGTAGAACCCAAAAGCACGACACAGCTCTGAATGCGCACTGACGCCACGAGAGAACTCATACAGTCCCCTCACCCACCTTCATACGTGCAGCAGCCACGCCGCCACCAGCCTAGAATGACGAGTCTCTGCTAATGAATCGCTACACACACACTAGCAAACCCCAATCGGAACACAAACACATACACAGCAACTGTCCCCACCCAACCCTCATCCCCCCCCTCCCGCCCTCCCCCAGCCCAGCCCCCCCCGCCTTCCTTTCCATACCCATCCCCACCACCCCCCCAACACGTCCGACTCCCCTCCTACACACCATGAAGCAGACACTCGAATAACAGACAGTAACCCAGTAATAGACCTCTCCAACAACTTCCAAAAACAAAAAAAAAATACAAGAACCCCCTGACCCCCTAACCTCACCAACCGGACATCTCCTAAATTGGACTGAGAAAAGTCCGACCACCTCACTGGTGGCAAAGTAGTCAACTACCCATTGGAATCTAACATACGATGAATACCTCAATAAAACACAGACCAACACTACGTCCAACCACAACAGAAAGATTCCGATCAAGAATTAACAAGCTATTCAACTTCAACAGATATAAAGATTCCTCTGACACAGTTGTATCCAACAGCAAACAACACCCAGACACAGACCAACACCCAGAAGGAAGACCAAGAATCCACGGGGTTTCGAGGGAATCAAAGGAGCACTGATCCACCAAAGTGCCGATCGCGAACCCCACCCACAAAAATTACCAATAGACACTACTGAACCACAACACACACAAAAAAATAAAAACAACACACAAAAAACTAAACAAAAAAAGCAACACACACAAAAAACAAAACACAAAAAAACAACACAAAAATAAGCCAAAAAAACAACACACAAAAAACAACACACACAAAAAAAACACTGCAAAAACAACACACACAAAAAACAAACAAATCCCCCCCCAAAAAAATAACCAACAAAAAACAAACAACAAAAAAACAACCCACTAACCACATCTAACCCATTAAACCCCATCATACACCCCAACAACGAGTACAAAAAGGAAACAGTGCAACCAGCACTAGCGGAACACACGGACAAAATCCAACAACAAAACCCAAACCATCACACCGCTCCAACCAAAAAGAGGAGCACGCCCGCCACACCAATATCAGGACCACTCAAAGTAAAGGAGGCCCAAAACCACAAAGCAACTACCGGAACGAAGAACACACCCAAAATACCGGAGCATACCAGACCAAACCATCAAACCGAACAACGCCATACCGCACACCATCACCCCCCACACTCGAGCAAGTAAACGAAACACAGCGAAGAGAAAGAATACATAAGCAAGGCGAAGAAGGACACATCACACGCAATAATCAACACATCAAAAAACCCAATCAGAGACGTAATACGGAGCGAATGCACAGACACCGCTAGCCCGGACAACACCCAACGTAAAACACAACAAGAAAAACAGCAGCCCAATAATAAAGCACATTCTAGAGTAAAAAAAAAAAAAAAAAACAAAAACAAGAACAAACACACACACACACACACACACACACACACACACACCCACCCCTTTCTCCCCCCCCCCCGCCCCGCCCCGCCCTTCCAACCCCCCACCCCCCGCCCCCCACCCCAAAAACCAAACCCCCACCAACAACCCAAACCCCATGCAAACAAACAACGCCAATAAAACAAACAACATAAACTCGATCATCCATTACAATGCACGATCCACAACGGAGAGGAACGACAAGCAACTCTACGCAGTGCAAGCAACCCTCAAAGCCCCGAACACCACAAATCCCCCGCTACGACACCAAAACACAATCAAACAAAACCCAAAATTCAAGCAAAAATAACAATAAAGGAGGCACAGCAACGCCATAAAAGACCAAGACCCAAAGGAAAAACAACACAACACAAGCAAAACGACACATAACTAACATGCAGAGTAAGAGGACAGAGCAACCGCCACTAGCGGGAGCAACCTCACACAACTAAAACGAACCACACAACAATACAGAAGAGTAAACAGGCACCAAAGCAGCTAGACGGAAAGGAAAAACCTCCGCTACCGCCCTCCATCAAGCGCACGTAAAAGCGAGGAGCACCTCTAGCGAAAAGGCCTCAGCTCACCAACAACGACATTCCATACAGCAGATCACCAAACACAGAGGCCACAAAGCTCAAGGCCCACGAGAGGCCCCCGCTACAGACCTCACACAACTCCACAGAAACAGAAGTCCACCACAAAAAATCAAAATACACCAAAACACAGGCCAGGCGACAGCTACGAAGGGAAAAAAAAAAAAAGGCTACAAACACCCCTCTTCCGCTCACATAACCCACCAAACGCGCCTCCATCTATAAACACTCCCCCCCCAGCCAAGATAAACCGGCAAGCAAGCCAAGCAAACCCCACGAGCACCTCAGCAAAGGGCCGACAAGATCCCCAACCCACCCCCAAGAACAAAACCAACGCTCCGCCTCCCTCACCCCCACCTCCCCGACCCCAACCGCAGAATACAGAGTAAAAAAGGAAGCAGCACATAACCACACACACACGCACCTACAGGCTAAAAGGTAAAACAACCCTCCGAAATCCCACCCAGAAACAACAAAATGACAACACAAGGAACCACTAAAAAAAAACCCGAGCCGTCCTCCCACCACACAGAAACACAGACCACACACACACACACACACACAGACACACACGACACACACACACACACACACACACACACACACACACACACACACAACACACACACACACACACACACACACACACACACACACACACACACACACACACACACACACACAAGACAACACAACACAAGACAACACAAGACAACAACACACAAGACAACACAACACAACACAACACAAGACAACACAAGACAACAACACACAAGACAAGACAACACAAGACAACACAACACAACAAAAAAACAAAAAGACAAAAAAAAAAAAAAAAAAAAAAAAAAAAAAAAAACTAAAAAAAAAAAAAAAAAAAAAAAAAACAAAAAAAAAAAAAAAAAAAAAAAAAAAAAGACGACCGCAGAAAAGACACACAAAAAAAAAAAACAAACCACAAAAGACACACAACAAACACACACACACACACACACACACACACCACGCGCACACACACACACACACACCACGCACACACACACACACACACCACGCACACACACACACACACCACACACACAACACACACACCAAACCAACACAACACACAAACACACAAAAAAAAACAAAAAAACTCAACCCCAACTTAAACCCCGAAACACCCTGGAAGAACCCTAACCCTAACCCTAACCCTAAAAAAGAAAAAAAAACAAAAAAAAAGAAAAAAAAAACAAAAAAACTCAACCCCAACTTAAACTTAAACTTAAACTTAAACTTAAACCCAATAAGAAAAAACACAAAAAAAAAAAAAAAAAAAAAAAAAACAAAAAAAAACAAAAAAAAAACAAAAAAACTCAACCCCAACTTAAACTTAAACAAACACGAAAGAAAAGAAAGAGAAGAGATAACGCATCAGAGTAAAGGAGGAGCAGCTAGCGGGAGGCCTCCGCCCACGCCTCCATCAGAGTAAAGGAGGAGCAGCTAGCGGGAGGCCTCCGCTACGCCTCCATCAGAGTAAAGGAGGAGCAGCTAGCGGGAGGCCTCCGCTACGCCTCCATCAGAGTAAAGGAGGAGCAGCTAGCGGGAGGCCTCCGCTACGCCTCCATCAGAGTAAAGGAGGAGCAGCTAGCGGGAGGCCTCCGCTACGCCTCCATCAGAGTAAAGGAGGAGCAGCTAGCGGGAGGCCTCCGCTACGCCTCCATCAGAGTAAAGGAGGAGCAGCTAGCGGGAGGCCTCCGCTACGCCTCCATCAGAGTAAAGGAGGAGCAGCTAGCGGGAGGCCTCCGCTACGCCTCCATCAGAGTAAAGGAGGAGCAGCTAGTGATGAACTGGTCTTTCCAACGTCAAGTCATACATCATGTGTTGATATGCTGCAATACATTTAAATCAGGTTTACCCACATAGCAGGTACATGTGTATATAATTACATTGAGACACAGACCGTTGTTCTCCTGAGAACTAGCAGGTTGTACAGGAGCCAGACAACAATTAAAAAGAGGCTTGAATGTGATGGAGCCCATTTAAGATAAGATAAGATAAGATAAGATAAGATAAGATAAGAACTTTATTCATCCCGAAGGAAATGATTGTGCCAGGTTGCATAGCAATACAATAATACAAATAAAATAACAGATTTAAAGTAATAACAAAAGAACTTCAATTTCTATTCTTCTGCACAAAAGCACTTTCAATAAACACTGACTATTAATGTCTATTTATAAAAAATGTCAAAGCCTTTGATTTTTTCTTCTAAAATGTACAAACTTTCAAAGGATTTCAGGACCCGTGTGAACCGTCTTAAATCCTGTCTGGGAACCGCGAGGTGATTCAGGACGGGTGTGTTCTCACGTCTCGCCACGACCGCCCGCAACGGAGAACTTCCGCAACACAGAGGCGCCGATGACACGCACACCAGAAGCGACCGCGTCCTGCGACGGACAGGAGCACCAGCCACCCTCAATCTGCTCCGCCGCCATGTTCGTCAGGCCTCCGCGCCGCGTGCCGACAGTCCGCGCCGTCGGCCACCCGGTCGGACCGCAGAACGTCTTCTTGAGGGACCGTCCTCCCCGGGGACAGTCGTGCGCCGGCGACCCCGGTACCGGCAGTAAAGGTCGCACCAGGAACTGTGCACGTCTTCCCTTCTCTCCGGGAGGTTGCTGGGGTTGGTCCTGGAACCTGCGGAGACCGGTAAGGGGGGTCAGGAGGGTACAGGGTCAGAGACGGTGGGTTCTGTCCGCTTGTACGCCGCCCTATTGGGTTGTGTTTTATTTACTTACATGAAAACCCACACATTTCAACCTTCTATGTAGGCGTTGAGACATCCAGAACAATGTGGTGTAAAGTTAGGCTGACCTGGTGACCAATACTGAGGAGCACCTCATGTACACTGAGAACTGATTTACAGACAGTATGTGGCACACGGAACAACTAATAATGATTCACTACCGACAAAGGCAGTTCAAGTTTTAAGACTAAAGCAGAACTTAACCTTCCTGTCAGGTGCCTTGATACCCTCATGAATGACCTACTCGCTCTCCAACCACAATCATTATCTAATTCCTGCCTATAATTGATCCTCATACCGTTACATTTCGATGTATTCCCTTTCGAGGAGATCTGAACTCAGGTCACGGTAGCGCTTGGTCGCTTTGATAACTGCTGACATGTGCAGGCTCACACTGGGCAGCGCGCGGCCTAGCACGCTACGCTACGCTACGCTACCTCTGACGTGGAGCAGGACGCCGTCCCCAAACTCCACCACGTTGGAGTGGCCGCTGCCGCAGTAGTACGCCGCCGCGTCCCCGCAGCGCACGTCCCGGATGTGCAGGTGGTTGAGTCCCCGGTCGCCCCGCAGCACCCAGAAGCGCGGCCACTCCGGCAGCTGCTGGCCCTCGGGGGCCGCGGGCTGCTGGTGCTTGTAGACGGAGGCCAGGAGGCGTGGCGGGCGGCCGGCCCGCTGGCGGTACCAGGAGAAGTGCATGACCACGTCGCTGTGCGGCTCGCAGCGCAGGGTCACGTTGTCGCCCTCGGCCGCCGACACCACGGCGCCCTCCTGCTGCACCGCCGCACCGCCGCCGGTGGCCACCAGGAGGCCGTGGACTGGGGGGGGGGGGGGGTATCGGGCGTTACTGATTTCACATTGAAGAGTATTTCTGCGTATTTTCTGCGTTCGGTTATAGGAAGTCACCAGGTTACCTTTTGAGGATCATTGGGTTCATTCGTGAGAGAACCGCATAACAAACTTCCATTAAGCACGTCTTAGCGAACATTTCTTAACAACCAGTAAAAGCACATATTTCTCGTGACCAGTTTTTCCCGGTGGTCGCACCGTCGACACCATTCCAGCCGCATGTGTAAAAACATAAATCACAAAACGTACCCAATCCCCACAGAAGAAGAGTCGAGCGGACGGCCATCGTCGGAGTCCTCGCAGTC
The DNA here is from genome assembly GCA_002895965.2 of Coryphaenoides rupestris. Lineage (NCBI taxonomy): Eukaryota > Metazoa > Chordata > Actinopteri > Gadiformes > Macrouridae > Coryphaenoides > Coryphaenoides rupestris. Next base: position 12,386 of record PIJE02003110.1, on the reverse strand, counting down.
TGGAGTGAAACAGCAGACCACCGCAGACACCCGTCTTACAATGAGGTCAAGTGTGGTTGGCTGCTCAGAAAAGTGCTGACAATACAATACTCCAATATATGAAGTTTTTAACATCCTCTTCAGCGGGCAACAGGCACAGGCTGGCTTGTCAATTGTGTACGTTTAATTGTGGTAGTTACATTGCGTTATAAATTAATACGATTTAAAGCCTGTTGTGCTTTTCTCTCTGAAATAAAATAAATGTATGTTATACATTAAAATATATACACCCTTTATAATGGTTACCATTTTAATTGGATTAAGCCCTTAGTTACACTGGATTAAGCCCTTAGTTAAACTGGATTAAGCCCTTAGTTACACTGGATTAAGACCTTAGTTACACTGGATTAAGCCCTTAGTTAAACTGGATTAAGCCCTTAGTTAAACTGGATTAAGCCCTTAGTTACACTGGATTAAGCCCTTAGTTACACTGGATTAAGCCCTTAGTTACACTGGATTAAGCCCTTAGTTAAACACAGGGCTGATCTGTTGTCGTGTATTCTCTGTGTGATGGGGGAAGGGGGTAATGGTTCAGTGTTAGTTATGGTCATCCCTACTTTGCATCCATGGCCTGTTTCCAGCTGTCTCCATTTTAAAATGAGATTAGATAAGATAAGATAAGATAAGATAAGATAAGATAAGATAATATAAGATAAGATAAGATAAGATAGAACTTTATTGATCCAGAAGGAAATTCTTGTGCCAGGTTGCATAGCAATAGAATAAAACAATAGAGAAATAAGAAGGAGAATAATAAAGAAATAATATAAGATTTACAAATTGACAGTAAGTCTAGAGAAGTAGAAAAATATACAGATAAGATATTCAGTCAGCAAAAACTATTTGGCAATAATTAAAGTTTAATAAAAAGGTAATAATAATAATATTTGTATTGATGTGGATCACATTGCCTCCAAAGTAGGATCACTGTTGCACCTTGAGATGCTCAGAACACCTGACTCATCACCTGACTCATCACCTGACTCAACACTCAACACCTGACTCACCACGTGAATCATCACCTGACTCAACACCTGACTCATCACCTGACTCATCACCTGACTCAACACCTGACTCATCACCTGACTCAACACCTGACTCACCACGTGAATCATCACCTGACTCAACACCTGACTCATCACCTGACTCATCACCTGACTCAACACCTGACTCATCACCTGACTCATCACCTGACTCAACACCTGACTCATCACCTGACTCAACACTCAACACCTGACTCAACACCTGACTCATCACCTGACTCAACACCTGACTCATCACCTGACTCAACACCTGACTCAACACCTGACTCATCACCTGACTCAACACCTGACTCATCACCTGACTCAACACCTGACTCAACACCTGACCCATCACCTGACTCATCACCTGATTCATCACCTGACTCATCACCTGACTCAACACCTGACTCAACACCTGACTCATCACCTGACTCATCTGGCTGAGGGAGTCTCATCAGCTGAGTCGCCCCCTGCTGGTCATTATAAAGGATGCAGGTTAACAATACAGCCTAGAGATGTTCTGATCACTGATTGGTTGGAAACGGAAAGTCCCGCCTACCTCACGTTAGGATCACTGATTGGTTGGAAAAGGAAAGTCCCGCCTACCTCACGTTAGGATCACTGATTGGTTGGAAACGGAAAGTCCCGCCTACCTGACGTTATGATCACTGATTGGTTGGAAACGGAAAGTCCCGCCTACCTCACGTTAGGATCACTGATTGGTTGGAAACGGAAAGTCCCGCCTACCTGACGTTAGCATCACTGATTGGTTGGAAACGGAAGTCCCGCCTACTCACGTTAGGATCACTGATTGGTTGGAAACGGAAGTCCCGCCTACATGACGTTCAGCGTCCGGATGCTGGCGACGGCGTCAGATTCAAACTGATTTTCTACATTTTTTCAGGTTTTTATTTCTGTTCACTTCGACTTGAAGATCCGACCGGAGCTCATTGTTGTGACGGTATTAGTAAATACTGTGTAAATACTGTGTAAATACTGTGTAAATGTTGTGTAAATACTCAGTAAATACTGTTATTACAGAGCACCGTCGCATAACGCTGTAGTAAACATTCATGACGCATGCGCATTAGGAACAACGCTCCGGCCATGACGTCACGTGAGGACCGTAGTCATGACGACGGCAGCAGAGGAGACGAGGAGACGAGGTGGCGAACACACACACACACACACACACACACACACACACACACACACACATACACATACACACATACACACACACATACACACACACACACACACATACACATACACATACACATACACACATACACATACACATACACATACACACTCACACTCACACACTTACAGACCGGTGTACACATTGGTTTAAATGATTGGTATATAATTGGGGATATAAATGATTGGTATATCATTGGGGATATAAATGATTGGTATATCATTGGGGATATAAATGATTGGTATATCATTGGGGATATAAATGATTGGTATTTAAATGATTGGTATATCATTGGGGATATAAATGATTGGTATTTAAATGATTGGTATATAATTGGGTATATAAATGATTGGTATATCATTGGGGATATAAATGATTGGTATTTAAATGATTGGTATATCATTGGGGATATAAATGATTGGTATTTAAATGATTGGTATATCATTGGGGATATAAATGATTGGTATTTAAATGATTGGTATATCATTGGGGATATAAATGATTGGTATTTAAATGATTGGTATATCATTGGGGATATAAATGATTGGTATTTAAATGATTGGTATATCATTGGGGATATAAATGATTGGTATATAAATGATTGGTATATAATTGGGTATATAAATGATTGGTATATCATTGGGGATATAAATGATTGGTATTTAAATGATTGGTATATCATTGGGGATATAAATGATTGGTATATCATTGGGGATATAAATGATTGGTATTTAAATGATTGGTATATCATTGGGTATATAAATGATTGGTATATCATTGGGTATATAAATGATTGGTATATCATTGGGTATATAAATGATTGGTATATCATTGGGTATATAAATGATTGGTATATAAATGATTGGTATATCATTGGGTATTTAAATGATTGGTATATCATTGGGTATATAAATGATTGGTATATCATTGGGTATATAAATGATTGGTATATCATTGGGTATATAAATGATTGGTATATCATTTGGAGATGTCTGTATTCAGCTTAAAGGAGCTGCAGCAGATAGGAGAGGAGAGGAGGAGAGGAGGACACTGTCAGGAGGAGGAGGTTGGAGGAGGAGGAGGAGCAGAGCGTTCGGGGGAGAAAACATGGAGAGTACAACAGCTGGAGATGATGGCTGCTCACAACCACCAGGTCTCACTCTCTCACTCTCTCATCCTTACTCTCTCTGACCCTCGCACTCTCTCATCCTTACTCTCTCTCACCCTCGCACTCTCTCATCCTCACTCTCTCTGACCCTCGCACTCTCTCATCCTTACTCTCTCTCACCCTCACACTCTCTCATCCTCACTCTCTCTCACCGTCTCACTCTCTCACCATCTCACTCTCTCACCGTCTCACCCTCACCGTCTCACTCTCTCACCCTCACCCCCTCTCACCGTCTCACCCTCTCACCTTCTCACTCCCTCACCCTCTCTCACTCTCTCACTCTCTCACTCTCCCACCCTCTCTCACCCTCTCTCACCCTCTCACCCTCTCACTGTCTCACCCTCTCACTCACATAGTTAATACAGAACACAGTGAAACACCAGATGGGGGTGTGGTCTGGTCAGTTGTCAGGGCTGCAGGCGGAGGTGACGAGGCTGGGGGCGGAGCTGGAGAGAGGAGAGGCGGAGCTACAGAGGGTGGAGCTACAGCTGGCCCTGAGCCACAGACAGACGGACAGAGAGATGGAGAGGACCTCCACCCTCGCCACACACAACCACACACTGATGGGTGGGGTTGCAACACGCAGACGCACACACACACACACACACATACACACACACACACACACAGATTGTAAATACACATAAATACACACTACATCAGTGTGTGTGTGTGTGTGCAGAGCGTGTCCTACAGCTGGAGCAGAGGGTGTGTGAGCTGGAGGGGAGCCTGCGTGCTGCAGAGCAGGACCAGCATGCATTGCGGCAGGAAGTGAGCGGTGCTGAACGGCTGCTGCAGGAGACGGAGACGCAGAACCACCGGCTGAGCCTAGAGACCCAGCGGCTACACACACTGCTGGAGGTAACACACAGACACACGCGCGCACACGCACACACCTCGGTAGGCCTTAACTAGGGATGCACCGATACCGATACCAGTATTCGGTATCGGTCCGATACTGTGCTCATGTACTCGTACTCGTTAAACTACTCCGATACAACCGCACCGATACCACTTTGGCAACGCAACGTTAACCTTGTAATATTCTGAGCCAAGGAATATTGAAATAAAGAGATGAGACCGAGTTGGCGTTTATGGATGTTTAATAGAAACTGAGCCTGGTACCGAGCATGGGCGTAGAATTTAGTGGGGACGCTGGGGACATGTCCCCACCAATTAACGGAGCACCCCCCCCCCATCAGAACCACAAAATAACGGAGCACCCCCCCCATCAGAACCGCAAATTAACGGAGCACCTCCCCCCCCCCCCGCCCATCAGAACCGCAAATTAACGGAGCACCCCCCCCATCAGAACCGCGAATTAACGGAGCACCCCCCCATCAGAACCGCAAATTAACGGAGCACCCCCCCATCAGAACCACGAATTAACGGAGCACCCCATCAGAACCGCGAATTAACGGAGCACCCCCCCAGAGACGCTGACTCGGAGCCCAGCGTCTCACGGGAGCGTCATCATTGCGCATCCTTGGCGCAATATCTGTGATGTCCACCAATGTCCTAAACAACAACACGTCCTTGGTACCGAGTATCCGACTGACGTGTTGTGGCGACCCTGTCATTGGTTGGCCTGGCCGTCACTCTGCTCTCCGCCAACCCGGGGCTTGCATGGAGGCAGGTACTTGCGGGTTGGCGGAGGGGAGGGGTGAGGGCGGACCTGCAGGGATTAGGAAGGGAAGTCTAGAAGTTTCTAGTAGTGTGTTCTCAGTTGTTTCGCTGTGACTGTGTTATACAATAAAGTACCGTGACGTTTGAGACGGCGACTCATGTCTGCGCGTCATCACTTGTGGCAGACATTACAGTATGTTGGATGGTTCTGAATAGGTTACATTTCATTGAAATGTGTGGCAGTGCCGTTATATTTGTTTAATTTGTTCACAGTCAGAAAGTGAGGAACATCTGATGAAAATTGAAAATAAAACATGTTTTCAAAGTCATTAGAACTGTAATGGTTTTATTAAGTACTCGTATCGGTATTCGGTATCGGCAAGTACCCAAATGTAAGTACTTGTACTTGTACTCGGTCTGAAAAAAAGTGGTATCGGTGCATCCCTAGCCTTAACACACATGACAAAAATGTGTGTGTGTGTGTGTGTCTCTCCAGGACAAGGAGGAGGCGTCGCAGGAGGTGAGGAGGAGGATGCTGGAGGTGGAGAGAGAGAAGGAGGAGCAGAGAGGAGCCCTCGGGGAGCTGAGCGGAAAACTGCAGCTCCTGCACATGAGAGAGGAGGAGAGCAGGAGACACGAGGAGGTAGGGAAGGAGAGAGGAGAGGAGAGAGGAGGTAGGGAAGGAGAGAGGAGAGGAGAGGAGAGAGGAGGTAGGGAAGGAGAGAGGAGAGGAGAGAGGAGGTAGGGAAGGAGAGAGGAGAGGAGAGAGGTGGTAAGGAAGGAGAGAGGAGAGAGGAGGTAGGGAAGGAGAGAGGAGGTAGGGAAGGACAGAGGAGCGAGGAGGTAGGGAAGGAGAGAGGAGAGGAGAGAGGAGGTAGGGAAGGAGAGAGGAGAGGAGAGAGGAGGTAGGGAAGGAGAGAGGAGAGGAGGTAGGGAAGGAGAGAGGAGGTAGGGAAGGAGAGAGGAGGGGAGAGACGAGGTAGGGAAGGAGAGAGGAGAGGAGGTAGGAGGTAGGGAAGGAGAGACGAGAGGAGAGGAGGGGAGACAAGAGGAGGTAGGGAAGGAGAGAGGAGGAGAGGGGACTGAACTGCATGTTACAGTGAGCCACCTCTGCCTGTCTCTCTGACTCTCTCTGTCTCTCTGACTCTCTCTGTCTGTCTGTCTGTCTGCCTGCCTGCCTGTCTGTCTGTAGCAGTGGATGATGAGGATCAGCTCTCTGGAGTCCAACATGGAGGCGGAGAGAAAGGCTCACATAGAGGCTAAGGTACATACATACATACATATATATATATACATACATACATACATATATATACAGTATATACATATACATACATATATATGTGTGCGTGTGCATGTGTGTGTGTGTGTGTCATGAGTGCAGGGGCGTGTCCAGGCCCTGGAGGCGGAGGCTGCAGTAGCCCGGCGTGGCCAGCAGGAGGCGCTCGGAGACCTGCAGCTGCTCCAGTCTCACTTCAGAGAGGTGGAGAGAGCCCTGGTCACCACACACACAGTAGACAGGTACCGCCTGTCTGTCTGCCTGCCTGTCATCACCACACACACAGTAGACAGGTACCGCCTGTCTGTCTGCCTGCCTGTCATCACCACACACACAGTAGACAGGTACCGCCTGTCTGTCTGCCTGCCTGTCATCACCACACACACAGTAGACAGGTACCGCCTGTCTGTCTGTCTGTCTGCCTGCCTGTCATCACCACACACATAGTAGACAGGTACCGCCTGTCTGTCTGCCTGCCTGTCATCACCACACACACAGTAGACAGGTACCGCCTGTCTGTCAGCCTGCCTGTCATCACCACACACACAGTAGACAGGTACCGCCTGTCTGTCTGCCTGCCTGTCATCACCACACACACAGTAGACAGGTACCGCCTGTCTGTCAGCCTGCCTGTCATCACCACACACACAGTAGACAGGTACCGCCTGTCTGTCAGCCTGCCTGTCATCACCACACACACAGTAGACAGGTACCGCCTGTCTGTCTGCCTGCCTGTCATCACCACACACACAGTAGACAGGTACCGCCTGTCTGTCTGCCTGCCTGTCATCACCACACATACAGTAGAGAATATTTTTTCAGTGCGTGTGCGTGTGTGTGTGTGTGTGTGCGTGTGCGTGTGTGTGCGTGTGTGTGTGTAGGCTAGAGAAGCAGTACCAGCAGCTTAAATGTGATCTGAGTGTTGCCTTGGAAACGGAGAGGAAGGTGACCTCCGACCTTGCGGCAGAAAAGAGGGCCCACACACACACACACTCACTGCTGGAACAGGTAACACACACACACACACACACACACACACACACACACACACACACACACACACACACACACACACACCAACAACATAACCCTAACTACAGTACATAACTGTAGCAACTCAACCCTAACAACTGTGTGTGTGTGTGTGTGTGTGTGTGTGTGTGTGTGTGTGTGTGTGTGTGTGTGTGTGTGTGTGTGTGTGTGTGTGTGTGTGTGTGTGTGTGTGTGTGTGTGTGTGTGTGTGTGTGTGTGTGTATAGTCTAATAAGAGACAGGTGCATCTTAAAGACATCTATGTGAGCTTTACAACGCAGATCAAAAAGGCCCTCAAACAGCACAACAACACAGGTAGGATACTGTACAGGTAGGATACTGTACAGGTAGGATACTGTACAGGTAGGATACTGTACAGGTAGGGTACTGTACAGGTAGGATACTGTACAGGTAGGATACTGTACAGGTAGGATACTGTACAGGTAAGGTACTGTACAGGTAGGATACTGTATAGGTAGGATACTGTACAGGTAGGATACTGTATAGGTAGGATAAGGTAGGATACTGTATAGGTAGGGTACTGTACAGGTAGGATACTGTACAGGTAGGGTACTGTACAGGTAGGATACTGTACAGGTAGGATACTGTACAGGTAAGGTACTGTACAGGTAGGATACTGTACAGGTAGGATACTGTATAGGTAGGATACTGTATAGGTAGGGTACTGTATCAGGTAGGATACTGTACAGGTAGGATACTGTACAGGTAAGGTACTGTACAGGTAGGATACTGTACAGGTAGGATACTGTATAGGTAGGATACTGTATAGGTAGGGTACTGTACAGGTAGGATACTGTATAGGTAGGGTACTGTACAGGTAGGATACTGTACAGGTAGGGTACTGTACAGGTAGGATACTGTACAGGTAGGGTACTGTACAGGTAGGGTACTGTACAGGTAGGATACTGTACAGGTAGGATACTGTACAGGTAGGGTACTGTACAGGTAGGATACTGTACAGGTAGGGTACTGTATAGGTAGGATACTGTACAGGTAGGGTACTGTAACACGTAGGACACGTACAGGAGGGTACTTACAGGTAGGAATACTGTACAGGTAGGATACTGGTACAGGTAAGCGTACGTACAGTAGGAATCTGTTACAGGTAGCGATACGTACAGGTAGGCAACTAGTAAACCGGTAGAATACTGTATCGGTAGGGTACTGTATCAGGTAGGACTGTATAGGTAGGGTACTGTACAGGTTAGGAATACTGTACAGGTAGGGTACTGTTACAGGTATGGGTGGGGGGTGGGGGATTAACTGTACCAGTTAGGTACTGTACAGCCGTAGGATACTGTCAGTAGGATACTGTAACAGCTAGGAATACTGTAAGGTAGAATTCTGTACAAGTAGGTACGTACAGGTAGGCATACTGACAGTAGGGTATGATAGGTAGGATAGCTGTAACAGAGGTGTAACTGGTTACAGGTAGGATACTGTACAGTAGGATACTGTACAGGTAAGGTTACTGTAACAGGTAGGATAGCAGTTGGAACTGTACAGTAAGGGTACGTACAGATAGGGTTACTGTAACAGGAAGGATACTGACAGTAGGGTACTGTACAGGTAGGGTACCTGTAACAGGTAGGTAACTGGTAATAGTTAAGGTCACTTGTACAGGTAGACGAACTGTAATAAGGTTAGGATAACTGTACAGGTAATGGTACCTGTAACAGGTAGGTTAATGTATTTATTTGTATGTGTTGTGACTCCACAAGGAAGTTGTGTCGTAGCTAAACAGGAAGGAATGACAATCCTCTGCCGAAAGTTTGAACTAACTTAAAGGAACTCTTAAAACTACGATCAACAAACCTGGACACAGCACACACAGTACACACACACACACGACAACGACACTTAAACACATCAGATGGAGTGTCACACTCAGATATGAGATGTAACACACTCAGATATGAGTGTACTCAACTGGATATGAGGCTGGCCACTCATCTATATGAGAGTGTACACACTCGGATAAGGAAGGTGTACACACATCAGATAGGAGGTGTACTCCACCCTCGGATATAGTGTTACTCCACTTCTCGTATAGGAAGGGAGAGTAGCGACCACGCGATAGGAGTGGCTGTACACTCACTCGCTGTATATGATGATGTGACTCGGAACTCTGATCGAGAGGCGCACGCTCTACTCGATAGACTGATTCCGCCTGTGTGAGGTGTACTCACCCGGATATGAGGTGTACCCACTCGGATATGAGGTGTACACACTCGATAAGGAGGTGATCACACTGTATGAGGTGTACTCACTACGGACTATGAGGTGTACTCAAACTCGGATAGGAGTGTACTCACTGGATAGGAGGTTTACTCACTCGGAATATGAGGTTACACAACTGCGGGCATAGGGGTGGTACAACACTCGGAATAGGAGTGTACTCACTCGGATAGGAGGTGTACTCACTCGATATGAGGTGTACCACTCGGATAAAGGTGTACAACACTCGGATAGGAGGTTATACACACTCGGATAAGGTAAGGTGTACACACTCGGATATGATGGTGTAATCACTCGGATATGAGGTTGTACTCACTGCGTGATGTGTCGTGGTTTAGCCACTGCTCTGACATGTTCCGTAAGGAGGGTGATCAGGAAGACCAAAGTTTGAAGGTTAACGACTTTATTTGCCACAGCCAATAGTGACAACCAGCCTGAGTCAAATCGCAGAGAAGACTGGCGCTTGCCTTCTCGGGCTCCCGTCTTTTACGCCCAATGCACACATGTTTAAACATCAAAACATTCCAAACCCTAAGCGGATACCGCTATAGATCCATACGCATAGATCTCTCCCCGTTCCCCAAGAACAGGGCCCCTTGTTATTTTGCATAACCATACATTCTCTCCGTTAGTTTGTGACATTCATCTGCGCTTCTGCTTGCTTTCAACGTAAACATATGGAAGCAAAGACCATTCCATAGATAAACATAAAGTAAACATGTTTATCTCTGGCTTATTCTCTATATTTCTCCACACTTAGATACGCACACCACAGATATATGGCAAGAATTCTTAATAATAGTAATGGAAAATATCGGCGCGCAATAGTCCCCCTTTGGGGCTTACTAAGCCCCAACGTTGTGATTGGCATTTCAGACCGGCTTTTGTTTGAACAGTTCCCGTAATACAAACTCATCTCATTACCATAGTGACATAGTGATTTAGCGTCAAATCTCCGACACTATGTGCCTAATCAGAGACCTAGCCTTAATCACGAAGTCATCGAGATAAACTCTCCCATCTCTGTTCTAATGCCCAATTACAGAAGGAAGTCAAAGATCACCTAGGAGTACCTCCACATCCTCGGAGTAAACCTATCTTCGTGTAGGGAAACCTCCTTTAACGGAACTGCTCTTGTTATAAGGGGGCTTCACAATGGGGACTGAACGTCATCATTCGAGAGACTATCAAATAGTTATACAAAAAAGGTTATAGAGAGATAAACAAATCAATATGGAAAATCTAAAAGAATAGTATCAACAATGTGTAAGCGGCTGCATGTAAACTTAATCAGAGACGTGCATCTTTGTTCCCTCTGTTGATTAAGAAGGACGGAAAAGGGCAAAAAAACTTTATAATAAAAAACAAAAATGAGCTTAAGAAGAGCTATCAGAAAAAAAAGGTGAGTCAAAATAAAAGTAGAGTCATAAATATAGACCAAGGACGGAATTGTGGAGAAAAGGGAAGCAGAATTATGTTCAGTCGGTAAAAGATAAAATTCCAAAAAACAAATAAAAAAACAACCAAAAAAAAGAAAAAAAAAAAAAAAAAAATATATGAAAAAAGAGTGATCGATTAATAATTCAAAAAATAGCTTTTGGGACAGGCTTTTGCCGGACGAGACATATTAACTGTCAGAAGGAGGCGTTATATGATCCATGATGATACATCGCGTCCAAGAGACAGGTGAATAGGAGAAGAAGGGAGGGGAGAGAGAGACGAGGAGAGCGCACGGGACCGAGGTTGCGTAATGGCTGGGAAATAGTGGTAAGGAGAACAACTCGAACAGCTGAGTCGATCAAGACGTCTATGGACCAACCATAATTGGCAAGAAAAATACTTCGACTAAAATAATCTGCTACATATAACTATAAAAGCGCTTATCTAGTCTAACCGACTCCTGATATATTGTCGTCGTCCAAAACAACACTTGCTTACGTTCGGTGACGGGACCTGGCCCATTCCACAAAACACCAAATAAAAAAAGGCTATTTATCCACGGACACCCCAGTTTCAGTGTCACGGTCTTCCAGAGAGTCGCCCCCGCATCGACCCTGGACCCACGGTTGCCGTAATTGTAACTCGTGGCCCGGGTCGCGCGCTCAGAATGTGGGTCTGTTGTGTTCCTAGACATCTAGTAGAAGTGAGACGGATGCGTGAGGGTGGAGTGCATAAGAGTGCATGAGATGGCGGTGGTGCTGCGCGTTTATCCCCTCACTGCCTCACGGCAGCGACTGTGGCTACTCTCACGGACCGTATGCGCGCCCGCAGTAGATGTACCGTGGCGTTTTGTGCCGCCCGCGCTTATCGAAGATTTTTCTATTTAACTAAATTCAAATATTTTATTTTCCTTATTTATATCACTCACCCTTTTTCAACACCCTGCTAGTGCAGTGCTGCCACAGAAAAAAAAACCCATATCGATGTTGCATATGTCACACCAGACATTTTACGCCTCAACGCAAACGACCTCTTCACGTGTCATTTCGACACCCGTAGTGCTCCTCACGCGTATTCCATCACCACTGCGACTTTCCCGTTTTCACAATGTAATTTCTAGTTTTTATTTTTTGCGCCACCGGACACCTGGGTGCTGACTGCTCCCGGTGAGTATTATACCACCACAAACCAACGTCATCTACTATGTGGGATGCGCCGAGTTCACAACCACCCCTTGCACTTCACGCCATACACAATCACACCCAGTTGCGACCCCATGCACTATTCACGGAGACCAAGCAGCGGACCACACAAGAGG
>PIJE02003109.1:38409-45909 GCA_002895965.2 Coryphaenoides rupestris | reverse complement strand
ATTGGGAGCCAAGGAAGATATTGGTCACATCTTTACTGGTTAGACTTGAGTAATACAGTACTACAGGATGCTGGAATGCTGATTGCGTCTGTTGGCAGTTTGTGGTATTGGCTCTTTTCGGGCAAAACGAGGCTTTAATTCTTTGGACTCAATTCTATGAGCTGAAGCTGAAGTCTCTGCGTGTGGCTCAATGTTGAATCAGGGCTTTTAGGCTTGGACGTTCCCCAAAGGAGTTCTTTGTTGTGAACTTTCAGGGATTTTAAACTGCACATCACATGGTTTGGTTGTGTGGTCAGGCACGTCTTGGTTTAGATCATTTATATTAAAGATTGGATTTCCTTTGAGTAACACTTGAGTAAATCATTAATAAGGTCATTTGGTCAATATCAACCGTAAGCATAGCAGGGCGAGAAAGTTCGCTGAAATGACAAGACCATTTCGAACTGCTTTGAATAAACTTCTGAACAAGAAGTGCATCGGCCCCTCAGACGATGTGGCATAAGCATTACACAATTGTATTAGCGGTGATTGCAGCGTTTTCATCGCTTGCGTGAGAAGTGCGGTTCGTAGATCACCTTTTATCACACAAAGAGCGACAGAGAGAGCGACAGAGAGAGCGACAGAGAGAGCGACAGAGAGAGCGACGGAGAGAGCGACGGAGACAGCGAGACTGTAGCGCAGTGCTGAGAGCCAGTCGGCGCTCTGAAACAAAGGAGACGGCGAGCGAGGAGCAGCAATGTGAGGATGCAAACTTCACGGTTCAATCCGGCTGCTCCCACAGAGAGAGTGGGCAGGCCCTCCGCTCTCACATGTCCTCCAGCCCTGACTGGCTCCTCTCCTCGGCTTCCTGCTTCCCTGTCTTTGGGCTGCCAGCGTTTTTTTTTTTGTGTGTGTGTTGCTTTTCGGATCTCGGTTACTTTATTGTTTTTCCTTTTTTTTTTTTTTTTTTCCTCTGCACTTTACCTCCTCCTACGCTGGAACATGCATACGCGCCGCCGCCCACGGATGACTCGCGGAATTAAAAGTGGAAATCTAGCGCCGGGGAAGTTAGAGTCGAAAAACGTCAGCACTTAATTTTTTTTTTCTTCTTAGTCTGCCGTGTACTTGGCACCGTCGAGCGAGTGAATCCCGGAAAACTTTCCTCAACTTCTCAATCTCAGCCAAGACCTCACCTCTGCTCTCTCTCTCTCTCTCTCACTCTCTCACACACACACACACACACACACACACACACACACACACACACACACACACACACACACACACACACACACACACACACACACACCACACACACACGCACACACACACACACACACACACACACACACACACACACACACACACACACACACACACACACACACACGCACACACGCAGTATCATATCATGTGAATGGTTTCTTTCCTCACTTATACTGTAGGTGACCAGATTGCTATATTGCATATAGTCATCCATACTCTGTAATTAGTTTTGACCAGTGGTATTCATGTAGACCCCCCACTCTACATCTTTGTCTCTGCATTGTGTGTTCATTTTGTGTCTAATCTCACCACATTGTCATTTCCATTGCTTCCATTGAATCTTTCTTTCATTCTGGTCATGCCGCACAGTGGCGCTACGCTTAGATCCAGGACAGGCAGAGGAACGACCATAGCAGGTCCTGTGTGTGCAGGAGAAGATCCCACTCAGTGATGCAGCGGAGACCAAATGATGCCCGGGGTTTCCCTGCATGGTCAGCATCCACTCAGTGAGGAATCCACTATGAATTAACCTTTTACTACTTCTTTATGAATGCTTCAAAGTTGCCGTACTTATTCTGCCAGAAAAGTGCTGATGGAAATTATTGTCTTTTTTGTTTTGTTTTGTGTATTTTAATTGATTTGTTTTCACAAAGAAATAGACTCATCCATTCGTTTGACTTTCTTTTAGGATTGCAACTCTAGCATGAAGACGTTTCCAAGGGACGAAGAGTTACCGGCACGGGAAATTAAGAAATGAGCGTTAAACTCATTTGTATATGTACTGATGCATGTCCTAAAGAGAAAGCCGATGATTAACACTTGCTCACCTTTTTAAATATCATGACATTTGCAGAGGGATCCTTCCACCACTCTTCTTGACCTTATAGATACGAGTTAAAAATACTCCCCAACACAGACTCCCCTTGATGCCTCTGCTTTCAGTCTCTCTCTCTCTGTGCATGTGTCTGTGTGTCTGTCTGTCTCTCTTTCTCTCTCTCTCTCTTTCTCTCTCTCTCTCTCTCTCTCTCTCAATTTCAATTTAAAGAGCTTTATTGGCATGGAAAATTGCCTAAGCGAGTGACAAATAAAACAAAAACAAAACTAATCTAATTTACAATTGTTGATTTTCTCTCTCTCTCTCTCTCTCTCTCTCTCTCTCTCTCTCTCTCTCTCTCTCTCTCTCTCTCTCTCTCTCCGAGTGCCACATATGCAGGATATGTACGAGTGGGCTCAATGTCGTTGATAATAAATCACATTAATTCTAGTCTGCAGCTGCATACTATATGAATCCACACGTGACAGTCAATGGTGATGCCAGGTACACACACACACAATGTTGAAGAACAGAGTTGATATGATTTCCGAGAAAGCCAGCACCCGCTGAAAGAAATCGCACTTCAACTACTAATCAGTGGCGGCTCCTGAAGAAAATCTCAGCGGGGGGCAATTTTTCTGATAATGATTAAGGTGACCCATTCAATAGATGCATTAAGCAAGACAGTATCAATTTGTTGTTAGATGATTCACTCATACAGAGTCCTTCTTATGTCCACTAGATGGCAACTCCATAAACAAAAATGGTGTAGCTCCACAATTAATTATTTACATGAATCTAATGTTGTATGATGTAAAATAGCTAAACAGGATTTTTCGACTAAAAGGAACTTCGGAATTGACACAACGGAATTGCACACACTAGTAGCCATCTTGAAAGTAGCAAGTGACTTGATGGAAGATATCCCCTCCCTCTCTTTGCTCAGTTACGTATGACGCAAGCGTGTTAGGGCGAGTCCCAAAATCCTCATTCAAAATGCATTGGAGGCTCATTTTCCGAAAAAAAAAGTTTTAACATGAGAGTCAATGGGAGAATGCTTGGGCGATTTTCCACGTCAATGAAATCGCCCAGAGAGGCGGGACCATTTGAAACACGACTTGAATCTGACGATTCTGATTGGTAGACAGGATAATTTCACCGCCTGCCCATCAAGCAACCTCCAAATAAAACATCATAATTCAGTGTCACAGTGTACAAGAGACGGCGTACATCACACACACATCTTATCTTCAACAATGGTCTTCTTCAAACGGAGGACAAAATGGCGGCCACGCCCCTCCCCCCCCCCTCCTCCTCTCTCAGGCGTCCGGAAGACCCACGAGTGCACAGCTGCTCTCCCACAGCGCCGCCTGCAGGCCCGCGTCGGAGGTGCAGTCGGCGGACGGCCTGTCCTCGTACACGACCTTTTACCAGGACTACAAACATGGCGGCGCAACAGAACTACAACTAGAGAGAGAGAGAGAGAGAGAGAGAGAGAGAGAGAGAGAGAGAGAGAGAGCTTTGGATAAAAGTGTCAAATGCCCTGAATGTAATTGTAGTCCTAAACGTACATTTGTAAATGTAAACGTTGGATTGTCTTGATGTCTTACTAATGCACTTCTGCATCCACTGTGGCAGCTGTGTGAGAGCTACTCATCAGGTGTCTCTCGGAGGACAGACCAGAGAATGGTTTCAATCATCTTTTTTGAAGGTCTGTCATGACACCGCTTTGTCTTTTTGTTTGGTGGTTCAGTGGCTGCACATCATCAGAACATCACACTCCTGTCCCGTCTGGCCAGGTCAACCCTATTCTCCGCAACATTTCTGCGGTGCCAGAGGGCCAAGTGAGTCACACATCACAAATGTCTGCCTCCTTGTTTTTCATTCTGGTTCATCTGGTTTGGGACTGGCACAGTGGCCCATCATTGTTCTAAAAGACCTTGAAGCAACTATCAGAGAGAGAACTGTTCTGTTACTGTTGTTTAGTTGACCATTTTATTCACGTTTTTTCGAGGCACATTCAATATGTTCTGTGACAGGGAGCGGTTCCTTTAAGAGAACAGGAAGTTGGTAACAGGAAGTCACCTTTGACCTCCTGTGTGAGTTTAACCAGGAAGTAAAGGATACGCATGACAAGGTGAACAGTGGCGGCTCCTGAAGAAAATCTCAGGGGGGGCAATTTTTCTGATAATGATTAAGGTGACCCATTCAATAGGTGCATTAAGCAAGACTATCAATTTGTTGTTAGATGATTAACTCATACAGAGTCCTTCTTATGTCCACTAGATGGCAACTCCATAAACAAAAATGGTGTAGCTCCACAATTAATTATTGACATGAATCTAATGTTGTTTGATGTAAAATAGCTGAACAGGACACAAGATATGTCCAGCAACCACATAAAGACAGGGGCAGCATATTAAGTCAAGTATTTATTAACTGACTGAGGATCAAGAGGATCAAGAGCTTTCACAACCTTTACAACATACATACAACAAACATACAACAAGATAGTGCAGTCAAATTATCTTAAAGTGTAAAGGAAAGTGCAGACTTTCAACAATAAATAAAAAAACACAGCATGGCAATAACAAGTAAAATAGTTGAGAATTGGATCTTTAGATCGACCATTTGTGGTATTTAGGATACCACCAAAGTGCTTCTTCATAAAAGCTACATTTCCATGTCCCAAAGTGACTAAACAATTGAGGTTTGACCTAATGTGGTCAGTGGCAGTGCATCTTGGCTTTACACATTAAAGACCAAGCCAGAATGATGAGGTGCGGCTAGATTGTATGGCTTTGTAAATGTGAACAACCATTATCTGGCCAATTGTATGAACCTGTAAACATGAACAACCATAGGCAACCATCTGGCCATTGGTATAGATCTGTAAAAATGAACATGAACAGAACATAGTTTTTTTTAACCTTTTTTCCGAATGAATGAAAACTAACTATTTAAAAACAACATCAACTAAATGAACTGACAGACAGACAGACAGACAGACAGAGAGAGAGAGAGAGAGAGAGAGAGAGAGAGAGAGAGAGAGAGAGAGAGAGAGAGACAGAGAGAGAGAGAGAGAGAGAGAGAGACGCGTACCGTATGACACAAGCACGTTAGGTCGAGTCCCAAAATCCTCATTCAAAATGCATTGGAGGCTCATTTTCCGAAAAAATAAGTTTTAACTTGAGAGTCAATGGGAGAATGCTTGGGCGATTTTCCACGTCAATGAAATCGCCCAGAGAGGCGGGACCATTTGAAACACGACTTGAATCTGACGATTCTGATTGGGTGAGGGCGGCAGGCGGGGGGGTGTAGAGCTTTCACCGCCTGCCCATCAAGCCCATCACCTGCAGCGCTTATCTGGACCAAACATCTTTCATTTGGACTTCTATCTAAAAAAAAATGACACAAGAATCCCAGCATTTTCCCTCCTGACTCGCGTGAGCCCCAGGAATTCACTTTGGATTCCATGTTTGAGTGCTTTTTTTGGGTTCAAACCAGCGACGGCTCTGTTCGATTGGCTGGATCGTTTCGTAACAACCAATCACACGTCTGCCAATACATTCTTAACCCCGCCACCCCCCTCCCTTAATCCCTCCCCACGCTACAAGGCTGCGTTGTCCTCAGACTCGTCTTGCTCAAGAGCAGGTAACTGAAAACAGAGGAGCCCCCGTTACCGCTCACATCCCATCCCTGCCCCCCGGACGCGGTCGGCACAGCAACCGAGGGACGGCAACCGCCGGCACACAAGACGTTCCTTCGGTGTTTTGTCCGTCAGCACAGCAACAAGTGTGGAGTCTCTGTGGAGTCGGTCTCACGCTCTCAACGAGAGAGTCCTCACAATTCACCTGCAGAGGAAGCCTTCCTTTGGTACGCAGGAAGCAGGCGTCCGATGACCATGAATAACGCATGAGACTCCTCGAACCCTTCCTCCTCCTCCTCTTCCTCCCACCCTGACCCTGCCTTCAGATCCCAATCACTCAGCTCTCCGCCTTCCCCGCATCCACTCGGTCTGGTTATGTAACCACGACAACAACAACAACACAACAACAGGACAACAACTCGTGTCCACACCTCGTGTCTGACGGCAGCATTCCAGGACAGGAGTCTGTTCACAAGGGAATGATTCACGAGGACAAGAGTTCGCCGCTTTGGTGCCTTGGATACAAAATATGTTATCGGGTTACAACACCAATTGTCCATTTCTTTCCCTGAAACTCTCAAATGATCAAAAGCGATCTTGTGAAAACTGGAATGATTCTGGTGATTCAGAAGTGGTTCTCACACGGCTGTCGTATGAAGATCTCTCACAGAGCCTCCATTAAACACATAGATATGATTAATATGTCTTATTATTCAGGATATTAAAACAACTCAGATGGTGTCCACAAAGATGATGAATTCGTCTTGACTTGAGATGTGAGCTCTGACTTGGTTGTTGTCTCGTATCTGATGCGTTCATGTGTTGTTGTAGTGTTGTGTAGTGTTGTTGTAGTGTTGTTGTAGTGTTGCTGTCTCTCGGGTGGTGGTGCCTCAGTGTAGGAGAGGCTGGGTGTCGTACCGAGGGTGGGGTCGTACTCCCAGATGAACCTCCGGGTCAGGAACCGCACCACCAACGCTGCAGACGAAACGACAAGCGGACGCAATCAATACGATGCTCATCTCGGTGTCGTGGTCCCAAGACACGTCTCCGCAAGAGAGAGAGAGAGAGAGACAGAGAGACAGAGAGAGAGAGAGAGAGAGACGCGTACCGTATGACACAAGCACGTTAGGTCGAGTCCCAAAATCCTCATTCAAAATGCATTGGAGGCTCATTTTCCGAAAAAAAAAGTTTTAACATGAGAGTCAATGGGAGAATGCTTGGGCGATTTTCCACGTCAATGAAATCGCCCAGAGAGGCGGGACCATTTGAAACACGACTTGAATCTGACGATTCTGATTGGACAATGACAGATAATATGTCTAGAACACTGATAACTACTTTTGCTGTGATAGAATTGGTTAGAAAAAAAATCCTCTTTCTCCCAGTTGGTAGTGCGTTGCCCAAATCGCCCCTATACACCGTCCGCCCCTGATTCTAAACATAGGTATAATATAGGCAATAAGGTAAAGGTGGCTTAACCTGCCAGTGCACCAACCATGTGGGCACTACCCCTCGCAGGGACCCGGGTTTGATTCCTGCGCTGCTGATGTTACTCCCTCTCTTCTACAAACCAATTCCACGTTCCCTCTTTCACTGTCCTGTAGATAAAAACACAAACGGCCTTAAAAAAAAGGATAGAAAAATAGGTATAGGTTACAAAATAGGCAGATGACTAAATCTGAATCACAGAGGCTACGGTTGAAAGGCTCTAACGTCCCACTCCAGCCGCGATTCAAATCACACACAAAAAGAAGTGAAGTGAGAGCAACGGAGTGGAGTGGAGTGACTCTGT
>PIJE02003109.1:26645-29936 GCA_002895965.2 Coryphaenoides rupestris | reverse complement strand
AGACAGACAGGGACAGACAGACTGCATTTAGTAGTGCTTAGCAGACACCACTCCACACATGACACTTTTCAACACCTCTCTCTCTCTCTCTCTCTCTCTCTCTCTCTCTCTCTCTCTCTCTCGCTCTCTCGCTCTCTCTCTCGCTCTCTCTCTCTATCTCTCTTCCCGCCTCCGCCTCTGATGTAAGCGACGGTGGGAATCCTGCGCCTGACCTCGCTCCGCCACGTCATTGTTATTTTTAACCGGCACGCCGATGGTTTTCCTCCTCCCTGATTGGCCGAGAGGTGATCCGTTTCTATCAACAAACTCGAGTGTTGTACGCAGCGCCGCCGGTGTGATATAATTCCAGTGGTTACGTAAAAAAGCCTTGTGATCGTGTCTAACAGAGTGTACACACACACACACACACACACACTGGAGTAAGCTGTTTATAGCCCGTCAGAGAGTTCTGTGGTTCATTATTTTTTAAACGAGCTTTTTGACCTTTTGCAGCACAAACACCGTTTCTTGTACTATTTGACTAGATATTGCAAAGTAGCTTCGACTAGCGTAGCTAACCTGCATGCATCAATTAAGTAATATGCTAGTTAGATATTTTTTCGATGAAGTTGATTTATCTTAAGATTGTCTGTCTCTCATTCTAGACTAAGGACCAAAGGCCTGTCGGTCTCTCATGCTAGACTGTCTGTCTGCCTGTCCCTCATGCTAGGCTGAGGACCAAAGGCCTGTCTGTCTCTCATGCTAGACTGTCTGTCTGCCTGTCCCTCATGCTAGGCTGAGGACCAAAGGCCTGTCTGTCTCTCATGCTAGACTGTCTGTCTGTCCCTCGTGCTAGGCTGAGGACCAAAGGTCTGTCTGTCTCTCATGCTAGACTGTCTGTCTACCTGTCGCTCATGCTAGGCTGAGGACCAAAGGTCTGTCTGTCCCTCAATATGGTCTTCGCCTTCTGTTGAGGGTTTCAAAGAAAGGGTAAAAACCTATTTGTTCAAACAGATTTTTACTAGCAATGGATGTCCTTTTTGCTGTGCTTTTACCACTTTATGGATATGCATGTCCCTGTTCTTTTACCATCACATGTTATGTTTTTTGTTCTTATGAATCCTTTCTGATAAGCACTTTGCAATTTTCGTTTGAATAGTTTGCTAAATACTTACATAGTATGTACCAAACTTGCTTCAGGTTAGGCTCACCGCATGAGTCGCCGTGGTAACGGCACTGCGATTACCCCGAACTTGGTATCTGAAACCGAAGAATTCCGCCGTTCCCTAAATTCTCACTTAACATATCCGCTTCACCAGGAAACCCTGCGTCTTGAAACAGGGCCCGGGTGCTGCCTGCCGATGTCAGCGATCTCCTGAGTGTGTGTGGTTGATGGTTTATCCCCTGGTGCCTCGACTCCCCGATGCACCACAGGTGTGCAGCCTCACCCAACCCAACAGAGTCTAATCAGCCTAGTTTCACAGGCCTATCTCCACACTTTGTTTTACCGCTGTGCCAGTGTGAGGGAAAGGAAGCCATTGGGGTTCCCATGCTGAACCCATTATCATTCTGGGATGGGGAAAATAATGTCTTGTTTGTATTTCTTTAAACCAATCACAATCTCAATCTTCTTGGGTGGCACTGAGCCCAGAGACTGTGCCCTTGCCACATAGTGTGGGGGGGGGCAGGGGTGGGTGTGGTTCTTGTTGGTGGGACATGGGGAGGCGAGCCCTGACATTAAAATGACTAAATCCTCACAAACGACGACAACATGAACCGGTAAATACATGTTCGGCGTGTAGCTTGCTAGCTCGGGAGGTTGTTGTTGTGTCACGTAGCGACGGCAACTTTGAAAACGGTAACACACAGAAAACAGAAGTTGGAAAAAACGATTACATTCAACATTGCACGAGCAAAGGTATCAGATTAATGTGATTAACATTAACATCCTATCCTACCTTATTTATAACTGGGTTACCTGTCCGTCGCTTTGTGTGTTGCGCAGGATATTGAGAATGGTTGTGTCAGATGTGTTGTCTAGCGATAGTCATCATGGTTGGAGGGGAACACAACATTTGTCTGTTTTTGCGATATCTTCAGGGCAGGAGAAACACTACATGCACAAACTGCAAAAGTGTGCGGCCACATCTGCAATAGGAACTGAACTGGGAACAACTATCAATCTCTTATACAACGCTCTTCACTATCTGATGATGATCAGTATCCACCAAAGGGGAATTCTGCCCTGGATTGTCTGAAAAGTTGTGTTTGGTTTCCATCAAACAAACTTTGACTCATATTTGAATTTAATTATTTGTTCTGATGTGAACAAATCATGTCCATGTATCAATCAGAGATTTTTGTTTCAATGATCAAAATAGTTAACTACGGTAATTTACAAAAAGTGGTTCTGCAGTGTGTGTGTCTTAGCTTCATTCATCTGCACTCTACAGAGAAGCAATTCTCCACACATGCAAATGAGAGGTACTCAGAGTATATTACCAAAATGCTTAATAATTAATAGTCTGTAGAGGACCCAAAAAACAGGGCCTGCTTTGCATTGTTAATAGTCAAAAAAATGTTTTTTTGCAAAAAATTATAATTATCATGATCTAATTCTTAAGTTCATAAATGAATCAGAATTATCTCAAAAAAATGGAAAGCAGAATTTTCCATGACAGCACATAAGGCTTGGTTTTGTTCTTTGACATGATGGTGACAATGTGGGGATAATTTGGACAGTGAAAAAAGAAAAAAAAAGTGGGTTGCCACAGAAACGCCCGATTTGATAGATTGAAGTTTATAAACTCTCCCGTATTCTGGTTGGATCTCGGCAGGCCGGTCGAGTTTATTCCCGTTTAATAGCTGCTGCGGAGGGCACAGGTCCTGTGGGCTGTGCCATTATAAAGTAAGGTTTCTGACCGGCGCCCTACTACTGCGCCTTTAACACAACACACATCATTCGGCAAACTGGCACCATAAAAGGACTCTCTAAAGCCACCGTAACCCCTGAGTTACAAGATGGAGACCGGGGGAGTCTGGGAGCCGGGGAGCCGTCCAAGTCCCCCGGTCTACAGTCTCAGCGCCTCCTCCTCCGCTTTCAGCCTCAATCTGTTGGGCCTGCTTTCTTCTTCTCCATCTCTGTCTTCCTCCCCCGCTAGTCTGCCTCTCTTTCTCCTTCCCTCCCCCTCTCTCTCTTTCTCCCTCTCTCTCTCTCTCTCTCTCTCTCTCTCTCTCCTGTCATGAGAGAGGCCGAAGAAGCTGAGGGGGCAGTGACCCATATTACCTTGGCAACCATGAAGAGAGACGGAT